>JANHFX010009517.1:47391-65065 GCA_027560015.1 Chloroceryle amazona
CCAGGCTAAACAGCCCCAGGGCTCTCAGCCTTTCCTCATAAGAGAGATGTTCCAGTCCCTTCATCATCCTCATAGCTATCTGTTGGATTCTCTTTAGTATTTCCCTGTCCCTCTTGGACTGGGGAGCCCGGAACTGAACACAATACACCAGATGTGGTCTCACCAGTGCAGAGTAGATGGGGAGGAGAATCTCCCTCGACCTGCTGGCTACACTTTTTTTTATGCACCCCAGGATACCATTGGTCTTCCTGGACTCAAGAGCACATTGGTGTCCCATGGATAACTTATTGCCCACCAGAATGCCAAGGTCCCTCTCCATGGGGTTGCCTTCCAGCAGGTTTACCCCTAACCTGTACTGGCACATGGTGGTGTTTCTCCCCAGATGTAGGACTCTATACTTACCCTTGTTGAATTTCATTAGGTTTGCCTTTGGGCAGCTATCCAGTCTGCCCAGATGTCACTGGATGGCAGCACAGCTTTCTCGTGTATCAGCCACTCCTCCCAGTTTAGTATCAGCCATTGCCTTTTGCTCTTTCTACCATGTGCACTGCAACCTGTAGACACATCTTGCTGGTCTTTGATGTGTATAGTAACAGAGAGCAGCAAGGGCCAGGAAGTTCCACCCTGGTTAAGTAAAATGTTGTTACTGATTAGCCTGTTTAGACTTCCAAAGGTCAAAACCTTTGAGGAGGTCATCTGCAAATATTAAAAAACCTGTACAACAGGTCACTTGGAATGAGTGACATGTATAGTCATACATCAAAAGCTGAATAGGAAATGGAAAGGGAAGAACAGGTGCAGCTTCATCATGGGATCTAACACCTCAACCCCAACTTAAAGGAAAGGAAAGACAAGAGGAAAAAGACATTCCTGGATTGGGAGGAAAAATAAAAGCTGATATACTAGCATAACAGTTGGATTAGGAAATGCCAGATACCTCAACCTGGAAGTAGAGGGCCTGGAGGAAATACAGCTTTATCCATTTCTTATTGTGTGATTGACTCAGACACTTGGGAGCCTGGCCCATCACACTGGGTGGGTGCTGGTTGGGAAGAATATTGGGCAGCAGGGATAAGTGAGAGGATCAGAGGTGGTGTTTGATTGCACCAGGATGCAGAGCTCTATTGTTAGTCCTGTGTCATCACTGTGTACTTCCCTGGACTGTGTTGCTCATGTTCTTGATCCACACTGGCTGAGGTATCAGAGCACCACCCTACCTCATGGGCATATCCCTTCTACTGCTTTTATGGCTTGAGATGTATTTATATCTTGAAAAAATGGGACATTTCCTTTGTTCCCAGGTAGACCCCCCTGCCCAGTACAAACACAGCAGAACAGCTTTCTTCCATGTGCCTGTTTCGTCCCCATCCCTAAGAGGGACCTCGAGGCACACCCAACAAAAGGCATCAAGCTTTGGGGTAGTCTGAGTTTCTAAATTTCCTTCCCTCTTATCTATTGCAGCAACACAGATGTTCACACTGTGGCGTCCCTCCTGAAGCTTTACCTTCGAGAGCTACCAGAGCCTGTCATCCCCTTTGCCAAATATGAAGACTTTCTTTCTTGTGGACAGCTACTCTCAAAAGATGAGGGAGAGGTCAGTGACCCTTCTAATCTGCCTCTTTCTACCTCGAAGACTGTTCCCAAGACTAAATCTAGTACAGCTTTCTTCTCATCATTCTTTAGTCCTGATGTAAATCAATGAAGTTCCTGGGAGCCTTCCCCTGAATTTTCCTGAATCTGCAAATTGGGTGTTAATATCACGGGCTCCTGCTTGAAGCAGGAGCTTTTTTGAAATCAGTCTTGTAGCCTGATGCTTCTTTCTTCTGAATAAAGCTGTTCTGCAGCATGATTAGCAAGAGATGCAAGGTAGATCTGGGTCCCTTTCCGAGACTTGCCATTGCCTCATTAACTATATATGAAGTCACTCATTTTTTCTGTTTCCAGTTTCACATATCAGAACAGCACGTTCTGCTTCCCAGAGTTTTTGGTGGATGAGGTGTTGATCAGTGTGTTGGTCTTTATATTTCTTAGATGAAAGGTGCTACAAAAGAGCAGGCTACAATAGTACCCCAAAATGAAGGAAGTAATGCTATGAGCACTTTGTTCCTGTCTTTGGTTTCCAGGCAAGGGAAGGGGCTGACAAAAACCTTCAAGTCTGTGGCAATCATGGAAATTTTGATTCACTGCTTGGGAGGAGCAGGGTAATTTATGATACAATGGATTGATCTGTTTCAACCATATTGTTTCTCTTGTGGTGATGCCCAAGTTCTTTGCTGACTGCAAAGACACGTTGGATCTGGTCTAATGCAGGTGGAACTGTGCCACCTTCTAAAAGAGGTTTAAGGAAGCTGTAAGGGTTGTTATAGTATCAGCTAAAGAAGCAAAAGCCTGAGGGTTTATAAGTCACAGTCCACAGTTCTGTTCCTTTTTTGTGTGTGGTCTCAAAGACTGTTCTCACATCTTTTCCTCTGGTGGGGATCATAAGAACTGTCCTTTACTGAAAACCTGGGGTTCACCTTTAGTTCCAGTGGCAGAAGGCTCTGCGGAGATTCAGTCCTACATGATGCCTGTAGGAAGACACTTGTTTGCATGCATCAAATGTAGCATATCTGGTAATGCCTTTTTTTTTAATGGATAAAAGGCAAGTTTGCTACTATCTGTACTCACATAGTGTATCCTCTAGCCAACTGAGAATGCAAATTCCTGTTCATGACACAGCATATTACCACACATGAATATGAATTTGCATCCTGCACATGGCCACGTCAGTGTGTCAGTGCACTAACATTGTCTTTTAATAGGTACAGGTATGTTTTTACTAGCTCCAAAACTTACTTGCTCCTTTTCTGTCTTATGCTCAGTCAACTTGGGTATCTCTGCAGGGTACTGCTATGTTACAGACAGCAGAATGGCTGATTTCACAAGAAGCAGCATTTCTAAAGCAGGGGAGCTGTTTTCATTTTGGTCACAAGATATGCAGACTGGGAGTTTTGACTCCATTAAGTACTATTGCACAAGAGTAGGGACACTGCCAAGTTAGTAAAACATAATTGTGTAGCACTGCTCAGCTTATTAACTATGTAGTTTGCCTGACTTTACCTGCACAGGCTACAGCAGCTTGGGAAGCAACCTCTTTGTTGTTTTTTTTTGGTAGTGCAGTATTCTTTTTGGTTTCAAAAGGCGATGAGAAGCACTAGGTAGCCAAAATGAAAGCTTACAAAATGCAGTACACTCATAGCACAAAGTTGTCTTCAAGTGGTGGTGTAAATGTAAGCTTTATTTTATTTTGTCAGGAGAATCTGGAACCTCAACAAGGCCTGTTTACTTTTTCAGAAAGGGAGGTGGAGTTCACACAGCAAGGGTGGAGAGGTTATAAATGCACAGAAGCATGTGGAGCAGAATGTGGCATGGAGTCATACTGAGCCTGTAGGGCCTGACTTGCCTCCCACATGGAAAAACTCCCTGCTCAAAAATGTGATTTCACTGAAACCATCACTTTATAGCACAAAATGAAAAGCAGAGCATTTCAAAAACAAATCTTTCACCTTTAAAAAGTATTTGGAAACAAAATGTAATCTATTGTTTTAATTTGAAGTACTATTTTGTTTTAATTTTTCACTTGCAAGTTCTGAATGAGACTTTTGGACTCAAAATATATATATATTTTTTTTTAGTCTTGTACATCCCCACACACCCCCAGTAAGAACAGACTTACTTAAGGTAAGAGCCGTTTAGATAAAATTGTTGGCACCTCATGCTGCTACATTGTGACCATAGCTAGGAATTATTATGATGTTATCTTGGCCTAATGTCCATCTGCAGCAAAAAATCCTCTAAGCTTGCTAGGCTGCAGCCATAGGCATGATCAGTGCCAGTTGATAGTAATGTGCAGTTTCTAGTTTGCATTTTCCTTTACACATTTGCTGTGGTGTTACTAGGCTCAGCCTTCTGCCGTCTGTTGGTCAGGTGGTTGATGGGTACAAAACTGTGGCAGAGCAGGACAGAAAGTTGGGGTTTTTTAACTTGATAAGTATTTATACCTTGATTAAGTACTCTCTGTGTGATACGACATTTGCGTTGCCTTGTGGCCGAGCCTGGAGGATAAAGTTCTAGAACCCTTTTTTTCTTTCAGGTAGCATCTTGCACCTTTAGGCCATGTTTCCAGATGTTCACAAGAACTGTTTCTTTTACAAAGCCCTCTTTTGCATCCAGTAGAGCCATGTTAGTTTAAATCAGAGCGCTCAAAATACAGACCCAAATACCATCCTGATTTCTGTATTTGAAGTGAGTTGGCTTGCAGAGCAAAATTCAAGCTTACCTGTTTCTCATTCAGACTCCTCACTTGAAAGCTGGATGACCTGAACCCCTGACCTTAACCTTCATATTAGTAGCAGCTGTCCTTGATTCAAAAGTTTTCAGAGGTTTAAAAAAGAGGATTGAGATTTTCAAAAGTGACTGGTCTTTTATAGGTGCATCCACTGTTGTCACTGATAAACCAACGTAAATTTTAAGCTAAGCAATTAGAAAGGACTTATTGCTTTTAAGAATTATTTTTTAAGTTTCAGGTTTTTATTAGAGGACTTTTTTTTTATGCTGGGGCATATAAAATAAAAAATTGTCTGTACATTCTGGCTATTAAGAACGGAGGCTTGAATACAGACTGTTCTCTGGATCTTTCTGATTTATCTGAACCAGAGAAATTAAGATCTTGCAAGATGCTGGTCAAAAGAACTCCCTCCCTAACAGTCCTTAATAAATCAAAGAAAGTTTGAAATGAATGTCTAAAGGCACTTCTTTGTCTTGGAACTAGCTGCTTCTGGAATTTATCCCTTAGTAGTTAGTAGGCCTCCATCATTTATTAGCAACTCTTACTCTTCTGAAATGTGCTCGGGTATCTATTTTTCCACAAAATGTTTGGTTGTCTCAAAAAAATAAGCAAATCTCCAGGGCAACTGCAGTGTTGACAGGGAACAAGCAAATGATGCTTGGGTCTGTGGAAGGACCATAGCCTTCTGAGTCATAGGTGTTCATTAGATGATTTAATTAGCTTCAGGGTTTTAAGTCATTCCTCCAGCAGATGTCTCATCTTACATTTCAATTTAAGGACAGAAATTTTATCAGGAAGTGTGTCACGACTCAGAATGACTGCCTGCAAATGGAATTAAAAAGGAGGTAGTTGAACTGGAATGTTGTTTAGCTTTTTAAAGAAAAAGCTCTCCTCTGCTCAGTTGAACATTACTTCAATGTATTTATAATGTATTTATAATGCATTCAATGCCCCAAAGTTTCAAATAGGCCAGGTGCTAAAAAAGACACAGTTCTTGGTACATTTATGCCAAAGCCAGTGGGCAGACCTTGAAGATTAGCAGACATCACTAGCTGAAGGCTTCAGCATCGACTATTAAAGCTGACAGGAGGACTTCCACTGATTTTGAGAACTGAATCAAGTTCTGGACATTGAGTTTTGGTAATACACAAGACACCAGATGACACTTTTTTTTAAAAAAAAGCAAAGCCTCCTTGTGTTATCTGTTATTCACAGTTTTGACTCTGGAAAGAGGGCTTTGTAGTCATGTCTAATGTTAATTTATACTAATACCTCTCTTTCTTGTCTTTCCTGTCCCTCAGGGTACTCAGGAACTGGTTAAACAGGTGAAAAATTTGCCCCAAGCCAACTACAACCTCCTTAAATACATATGCAAGTAAGTGAAACTAATTAACATTTTGAAAAGTCACCATGTTTTATGATGCTTGGTCTTAGAGTAAAAATAATTTACTCTAAAAGTATGGATATTCAAACATCATTTAGATGGAAGTTGCTGCTCCTATAAAGCATGTGGAGGTGAATGTGCAGCCTGCCTGAAAGAAGCTCCTGGTTTATCTAAAGGCACCAGCCAAGCAAATTGCTGTCACCGACAGCCTTGGCAACAGATATGAATGATACTAATGTATTACATTGTTTATTTCAGAAGCACTTAAAGAACGGTAAAAAAGAGACATTTTTTTCCAGGTCCCATATGCTTAGAAGAGTTATGACACAAGCTGAGTATCAGATGCAGTTAGAATAGCCAGTTGGGTCTCAGCTCTGGTGTGGAAGTGGGGTTGGGATTGGCTTTCTCTTGGAGTACCAGGGACTCCACACACAGCCTTGTCACCCTCATCTCCTTGCTGACTTTCCCAATTTCTGTAAAGTGGGCTGGAATGTGTTTTGGGAGCTGGAATGGACTGTTACCCTAGATAGATACAAGTAGTGAACTTCATGTTGCATTCTAGTCTCTGTGCTAGTCAGTCATCTTATAACCAGTGAGATTTGCACATCTGGAGCAGGCAGTAGAGTGACATGAAGCCCATGACTTATTCAAGAGATATCAAGCCATTCACAAGTGTACAGACATCATTTCTGACAAGTATTTTCTTAATCCTTTAAAAAATTTATTTTGCCTCACTATGTGCTTCTATAGCCATTTGTTTCAATGTCTGAGCACCTTAAAACATGAATGGCTGAGTCAGGAGAATATAATTATATATGGTTTTTAACTGAAGAACTGAGGAAAGGAAAGGTATGCAGAATTCACTTCTGACTTAGTGAAGAAAACTGAGGGGTTTTGGGTCTCAGCACAGTGTCCACCACAGGGCAAAGCCATAGAAAATAGTGAGACTGCCTAGAAAAGTCATATTGCAAGTAGAAGGGGTCAAAAATTTGCTAAGTAGTGCAGAATGAAAAGGAAACTTTTTTCCTGACAAAAGCCACCCAATCATCCAAAAATTAACGATAGTTTAGGAAACAGAGTGTGACTATTCCCTTTTGAGGCCACTGAGTTCTATTTCCTGCTATTGTAGGTTTGCATGTCATATAGTTCTTTTTACAACTTGGCTAATTATGTACAATCTGTTTAGGTGTTTGTTACAGCCTTTCTCTTACTATAACTGCTATTGGGACGCTGTTCCAAAATACAGAAAAATTAACTGTTAACTTCTGCTGATTTCCAGCTTCTATGTATGGATAGCCAGTCTCTCTGGATTTCTTTGTGCTATCTTTGGCCTTTTCTTGTGTTGGTATTTGCCCAGCTTATGCATTCACGAGAAGCATTTGGACTACCTCTTTATCTGTGTTTTTTTATATTCAAGCCACAAAGTTCTCTCCACAGGTTGCTAGTTCTAGGATGAGGAGATGAGTGAAATGTCTTTTTACATCTGTTACATCTGTAAGTGAAAACTGGCAGAAGCCAATCTGTGTAACTGGAGAATTCCTAAAAAATGTGAAAAAATCTTGTCTTTTCTTACACAGTAGAAGGCTAGATCCCTGGTACCTTTGACAGAAACCATCTTGTCTTCCCTCCTAGTGTATGAACAAGAGATCTGGGTTATTACTGAGCAGCTAAGTGAGCGCTGCATCATTTAATGTCTGAATGCATTAGTCCCTAGAAGCATTTCAGGAATCAGGATATTATAAACACAGGACAAAACTGTTCCTGCCTCAAATGCCTACAATGTGAGAAGTGACTTACTTCTTCTTATACTCCTCCTTTGATTTTTCTGGGGGGGCTTTTCAAGGTTCCTTGATGAAGTTCAGGCTCACTCCAGCATTAACAAGATGAGTGTCCAGAACCTGGCTACAGTATTTGGACCAAATATATTACGGCCCAAAATGGAGGACCCAGTGACCATGATGGAAGGTAGGTGCTACTCTTGTGAGATAACACAACACCCGTGTTTTGGAGCTGTAAGAGCATCCTGAAAGTCATACGCTCATTGGTAGCTGTATCACTTGACTGCACAGTCAGCAACAAGTCAAGCAATTAATTTCTTCAGTGCCTGTGAGGGGGTGTACTGGTTGGCTTCTGTTATCCCACTCACTGCTGACCTGGGATTGTCTCTCCTCTCTACCACATGGAGATACCTCTGCTCTATTGTAAGTTGTGTGAAACTCTTTTTAAAACCACTGCTAACACAAAACCTCAAATATTGTTTAGAAGGACTATGTTCACCAAACTGCTATCATTTAGCACTGGTGCATTTCAGTGGTTAGACAGCTCCCTGCAAAGTACATCCAGTCCACAATGAAAGAGGTACTGTAGTTTTTGCTGTGCCACCATGGCTATAACTAGATATCTTAGAAGCCCTGTCCTCTAAGCAGGCTGTGTATGGGTCAGAACTTCACAGAACCCAAGGGGAAAGCTGAAAAATCACTGTTAATTTTGGATGAAAATATCTGAAGCTTGAAAATGATCTACCTCCCATATGGGTCAGGAAATGACCAGGGCATGGTCTCTGTCTAGCTGACACTAGGGCTGGGATACAGCCCCTCTCCCAGGTGTCACTGGAGTACAACTACTGTGGTGCAAGTTTTAGTGGGGTCTTGGCAAGCCTGCAAAAAACAGTTGATGGATTCATCCAGCATTAGGCACAGATGGAGATGCTGTGCTCAGGGTATCTGAACTCAGCCCTGGCAATGCTCCCAAACTGTAGGGCACAGCTGATGTGGTGTTCTGCATGATGGAAATCCTTCATGGAACACCAGCATTATCATGCTTTAGCAGCAGCACTGCCTTTAGCTCTGCATACATGACCTCTGAAAGGCACTGCAGATGTGTGTCCCACAAATGGCAACTCTCACTACAAGGTAACAACACAGCATGGCCTGACGAACTATAGTTGCTCAGAGACTTGAAGCCTGCCACAGAGATGTGGGCCATGTTATTAAGGCCGGATTTGAAATCTTCCCCTTAAAGGGGGAAGGCACAAAAATGTGGGGAGGAGAAAAAGAGTGCAGGAGCACTTTATTTTTTTGGTGGTGCTCCATCCTGGCATGGTGGATTCAGTATTACAAAAGTGGGAAGAGCTTAAACCTCGATCTGTTGTGTGATGCTGTGAGTTCCCCTAGTGGCCAGCTGACCAGCGTTGATAAGACTCTTGAAGCCTTGCCTTGTTCCATTGGTATAAATCCCAGATTTGGGCTCAGTTTATCATTATGCAGCCTAGCTGATGGCAGAGGTGCTGGTACTTTGTGTAGGTGTACAGGTAGCATATATGCTGTGGTCTCATAGTCTCTTCTAATCATCGTATAAAAACACTACAGTGACCCAACTTGGAATTCTGTAATTCCACAGACCTGAACTGTAGAAAAAAGGGGATATGGTGACTGGATTTTTAGACTTAATCATTATACTTAAGCAATAGCAATGACAATGTTTTGTTTTATTGTTAGTTGATTATAGAAGATTGGTTAAGTATAAATAATGGAGAAGTGGAAATACTCTCAATAATTTTTTTTTTTTAGCTTGAGGGTACAATGGATCTGCTAAATCAACTGATTTAGAAAAATTTGCTGCCAGTTCTTAACAAAAAGCACTTCAATTGTGTCTCTTTTCAAATTTAAACCATGAATTTCAAACAGATGTATCTGAAGTTTGACAGCTAAATTGTTAGGAATGTTATCTCCAGAGAGTTATTTTTCTCTCTGCATTCACAGACCTAAAATTAAAGTTTTAGGTGAGCTCAGGATCTCTTGCTATCAGGCCAAAACCTCATTATTAAATTCAGGCTCATACCTTGAACCCCTGAGTATATTAGTCTTATTCTCTCTTTCATACAATACTTAAAGATAGAATTACATACTTGTTCATTTGAAGGTTCTCCTCTCTTGTAGAAAGTGCTTTTGTCTTAGGTTTGGTAAGTGGTGTTCTCTGTTAGTTCATATGGTCTACTCCACTACTGGAAAACAGTGGTAATTCATCTCTGTGGTTTTAAATAATGGCAAGTACTTTCTGTATTTGCCAGTCACCTTCTGCAGGTGCTCGTATCATATCGTACAGATGTCATCTTTTCTGCCACTTTCTCTGTACACAGAGTGCAGCAAAGGCCTCCTGAGCTGGAATTTCTGGTGCTTCAGTAAACACTAGCTCTGGGCCCATTAAGACTGTGAAATTGGGTGCAATGTAACCGTGGAAACCTGTTGGTTTTGGAAGCTGGACAGAGAGGTGCTCTATCTCAGCAAGTAAGTGAGGGTGTTCAGAATCCAACATGCATCTCTGCACAGGGCTATGCTGTCCTGCAGTCAATGCAAACACCAAGATTGATGCTGGCTCTGAACCCTATGCCTTGGTGTGGTACAGACGTGCTCTGTTTTCCAGGTGTCCTTCCCTGTCATCCTCAAATGTGTCCTTGAGCAGGCTAATTTATTAGTCATTGCTAGTGATCATTTGTACTCTACTAGTCAGCTACATTCACGAGCTGGACTGACACCTGCATTCTTCACAGTCCTCAGTTCTAGCAAAGGAACCGATTCCTGCCTCTTGCAGTCCTGTACAGAAAGGCCCAGTGCAGTTGTTTGTGCAGATCCATTGCAGTGCATGGGCGCCCCAGAGCTACCTCCCAAGGAGCTCTCAGGGCATCTCACAGACAGGGGGTGAGTGTCTGAGGTCTTCCATGTCTCATCAACTGCTTGCCTTTGTTTTCTCCCCACAGGCACCTCACTAGTTCAGCACCTGATGACAGTGTTGATAAGTGAACAGGGGCGAATCTTTGCTGTTCCTCAGGTAGATGTGCCAGGGAGCCAGCTGGAAATCAGACCTGTGCGTCAGCGCAGTACTGTGGAGTGGATCTCTGAGGAGGACGGGGAGGACAGCAGGTCGGAGAACAGCATTCCCAGCCCCGCTGACTTGCCTTCCAGCAATGCTGTGCCACTCGAGGCCACTCCTGGACCTGCGGTGAAAAACACTCCTTCAGAGCTCAGTGGCAAATTGACTCATCCTGCCACTAGCCCCAGTAAAAGAGTGCAGACATTGCCTCCATGGAAATACTCCTTCCGCCAGCAGGGAGCACGGTCTGTGAGTCCAAAGCTGGGCAGCTCGTCCTTAGATATCCCCAACCTCTCCTCCAGTGGGAACTGGTTGATGAATGGACTGTACTCCCTCCGAGGCCATCGTCGGACAGCCTCTGGGGAACGAGTTAAAGACTCGTGTTCTTCCCAGAGACTCTCCACCTATGACAATGTCCCTTCATCCAGCCTCTCCCTTAGCACGCACAGTATGGCCAGCACCACATGGTCTACATCATCATGTGAAATCTCTGTGATGGACTCAGTCAGCAGCTGCCCAGCTTGTCGGGCCAGTGACTCTTCTGCTTTAAGCTCTCTCAAAACTGAGTGGATAACTCAGGGCTCACTGTCTCACAGTGAGGTCAAGACTGCAGATTTGGAGAACAGCATCGACAGGTTTGAAGCATGCAATAGCAGCAGCAGCGAACAAAGCAACCCAGCTGCAGCTTCCAGAGACTCTGTCAGATGCTCTAGGGCCTTACAGAGCTTGGTGGTGGAGCTAAAGACAGAACTTGGCAAACAGAGGACTGAGTATGAGACTAGTATCAAAAGGTAATGTCACCTGCAGGGGGGACAAGGAAGTCATCTGGCAGCATTACCCCTGTTTGAACATGGGTGTGAGCTACGAAGTGTATCAGGTTTTCAAACCTGGAGTTTTGGTTTGGGAGACAGATTTAGTTCTACTCTTTCTTCACTGCTTACTCTGAATCCAACTTTCTCTCTCCGATCTAAGATAAAAGAAAAAAAGGGGGGGGGATTTCTGTCACACAGGGAATTTCAGTATTTCACATTCTGTGTTCTCACTGGAAATCAGAACTGCACAGGTAATGCCAAAGTTTGCTTTTTGTTAGCATCCTGGAAGAAGCCGCAAAGCAAGCGTCTTGGAAGGAGGGACTGGGACTCAGGGTGGTCAGATCTCAGCAAGGAACTCTGTTGGTGTCTGTGCAGGTGCCAAGATTTGTACCAAATCAGTCTGACATTGAAGGGTTTTTGTTGCTTTTCCCAACAGAAACATTATTCAAGGAACTTCCAGGTTGGTTCTCTTTTTGGTGGTGGTGGTGGGATTGCATCTCAGCTACAGATTTTTCAGCAGCCCTTTTGTGCCGAAATTCTAGAACCCTTGCTTTTGATGCACCTGCAGTGGTCTTTTGTTCATAGGGCCAGCCCATGACTTAAAATAGCAGCAAGATACTGCTTGTACAGCAGATACTGTGAACTGTGTAGGTCTTTGACCACTGCGATGCTTACTTGCACACTGCAACTGTTGGTGCTGTATTTCAGATCTGAGCTCAAAAAAATTCCTTCCAGTTTTCAGGAGAGATGTGTGTGAGGGCAGAAGCTGTAGGAAGCATTAATAAATAGGAAGGAATACTTATTCATTTGGGCATATTAGGTTTTATGAGTATGTTTAATAGAATGACTTTCAGGCAAGTACAGGAAAATATGCAGATGGACTATCACTGCCTAAAGGAATTACATATATTTTAATATACAACCATATGCAAACTTGCACACTATAGTACAGGAGAATCATCATTGGTCTGGACTCTGCAGCACTGGTACTTTTGGCACCAAAGAAGGGCTGTAGTCCCATGTCTTGCAACTAGTTGAGTTCACAGCTTTTTTTTTGTGTGTGTGTGTCAAGGTGTTGTTATGCTCCTTCAGTTATTAAAACTCTGGTAGCACTTAAATGCTTCAATTTCCCATCAGTCTCCAAAACACGGTATCAAAAGCACATGACTTGGGATTGTAGGCTATGGCTGTTGCTTCTTTTTTCTTCTTAAAGTAATTTCTCAAATATGTATCTGAACTGTAATCTCTTCCAGTGGGCTGGCTGTTAAGGTAAGAATTTCATTTGCTACCATCCTGCTTTATTTTATGATTTCCTACTGTGGTAGCTTGCCAGCCCATGCAGCTTTTCTTCTGCTTCTTGCATTGTATTGCCTTGGTAGGTGAATCTAGGAGAATCAGGCCACATAGCAGTTTCAGTTCCCACCTAACATCACCAAGTGGGAGAAAAGCTTGCTTTTTTTTTCCTGCCTTGTGTTCCAGGTAGAAGAGCTGATGATGTGTTGGAAAAGGTCTGTGAATGAAGATGGTAGTAGAGTAGTTCTGCCCTAATTCTACAGAATGGGAGGGCAGTAAGTGTATGTGCCATGCCTTTACTCCTGCAGAGCTGCCCTGCCAAGCCTTGTTGCAGGGCTGCAGAGTAAGAAACAGAAAGATCAGGCTGCAAAACTTGGAAATGTGTATCTGCATATTTTTACCTGCTGCCTGTGGGAAGAGATGGCTTTCCACTTCTTATCAGTAAAACTATTCCAGGGCCATCAGCTGTTGACATCAGGGACATCCAGGAAGACTTATTCTTCATTCTGGCTGTTGAGCAGTTTCAACTGCTTCAACTCTTCCCCTTCAGCCGGACAGAGAGCACCGTGGCTTGGAGGGGAGGACTATAAATTGGCCAGGTCTCACAACAGGTAAAAGTAGCTAGGAGAAAAAGTACCTAATGAACTAATAGTTTCACAAAACCAGGCAAGATGCAATCACTGACTGTTTGTATTAAACAGGATGACTCCAGCTGTTCAGGATTACAGCCTGAAGGATCTTGCTGTCAAGTCTAAGAATTTTTAGCCAAGTTTTTCAGCTGTCAAAACTTTGCAATGTTTCTTCTGCATCTGCACACTTTACATGTGCAAAAATGTGTACTTTTGAGACCGCATGAAAGTCTGCTCCTGTGGAAAGACTGGAACTAACCCATCAAAGCAGGAAAATGTTGTGCTGCCTCACTAGCTTTATTGAAAAAAAAAAATGTAGTCCCCAAAAATACTTAGTTCCTTTGCAATTGTACACGTGCTTGTGCGGTTTGCAGAATGCCAGTGTGTGTCGCAGGGCCCATTTTAATGGAGGAATATGAGCTTTTTGTTGGCATGTACATAAATGGAGGGGAAAGCAGAGTCAGTACCTGCCTGGGGCAACGGTAAGTAACACTTGCTGATGGAAAAGCTGTTATTTATCGTCATCAACTGCCCATTTTCTCTTAGTCAGAGTGAGGCAAGTTTTATGGCCTTTCTGTAACCAGTCAGTTCCAGAACGTTTCTCCCACAAGGTTAGTATAATTATCAGGCATTTGCTGCTGAGTGTTGATAATTCAAGTTTACCACCTGGGACTCTTAAGAAACTAGAATATCTTGGAGAGGATTATTATGTTGTGTATGTAGAAATGCAGTACTTACTGTGACCCTATGCAATTCAGAACACAGACAGCTAGTATATAGACTGCTGTAGGTGACCCCTAAACTTCATGGTGTTTATGAGCTGTAGGATATAACAACGTTATAAAGAGTACGTGAGTGTGGGAAAGCATCCTACCTTCAGAAGTGACCTCCTGTATTACAGGAGATGACTATCTGGGTGCTCAAAGTCTGCCTTCATCCAAGGGCAGATTTTGCAGGCATAGTGCACATTTCTGTTCACTCCTGAGTCCAGCTGTTGGGCTGGATGCACCTCCGTGTGACTTTCTCATTTGCTGTGACAGTTGTGACAACATACTGCCATCCTCAGCTGTATGTGAAGGAACAGTTGAAGTTGATGCACTGCATTACTTGCCTAGATCTTCTTAGTGGTCGCAAAATAGAATTCAGTTCCCCCCTGGGACTGTCACAAAGGTCGTGGGGTTTTTTTTTGTTGTTGCGGTGGAGTCTGTAGCATGCCCTGGATAAGTGTCATTTATAAAAACAAACCCATTCACAATTTCACAGGGAAGACCGACACTCCAGCCTCATGGCTGGATATTATACTACTGATCAATGAAGAAGGGGTGATGGTTTTGGTTGCTGTGGGTTTTTTTAAGTTGGGGGGTGCAGCCACTTTTCCTAGGAAAAGCCTAATTTTTACAATTCTAGCGACCAGAAATTTCTATCTGGATATACTCCTTCCTCCCTATTAACACCACTACTCTGTCTTGTAATTAGGAAACATGATGGAGAAAAGCAAGTGATGCGCTTGTTCCAAATCAAAAAAAACATGAACTTTGTTATTTTACCTCCTTAGAGAAAAGCTCTGAGTCTTGCATAAGAGTTTTGTGCATAGATAAATTTAAGGTCTGTTCTTCAGATTCTTCCTCATATGAAGAATGAAATGTTGTTTTTTGTAAAATCTTACTAAGTATGAAAACCTTTTATCCCTCCTCCTCAATGTCAGTGACAAACTTTACAGAAAATACCATAAAATGGATGGTAAGGAAAGACTGTTACCTCAATCGTACTGACCTCCAAGGATGTTCCTCTCTATTGGATATCTATATAGGGAAACACAGTATCAGGATAAAAACAGAGATTAAAATATTATTTTGAAAATACCTATTTAAACTCAGCCTGAGGAGTTAATACATCTCTTCTGATACTCAGTCTGTTGCCCAAAAGTAAGCAAGCATTGGTTTGTAAGACTTGAGCGTATACTCTCAAGACACAGAGGAGGTTCCAGAGTTCAAGGCATCTCTGCCCTTAAACTCAACATTAATGAAACAGCAATTTGTACCCACCTTGAAAACTTCCTCTTAGAATGAAGCTATTTTAGCTCCTCTAAGTGGAGGAACTCATACTTATTATAGCTATCAGCAGTGTTTATCCAGCCACTGAAAACACCTTTTTTTTTTTTTCTCCCCCCCTCTCTCTCCCCTTTGGTTTTAAGAATTGAAGAAACAAGTGCAGACCTGAAGAAACAAGTGGTTAGGTTAGAAGAAGAACTGGACCAAGAACGAAAGAAATACACGATGCTGGAGATAAAGCTGAGGAATTCTGAGCGTGCTCGTGAAGATGCTGAGAAGAGAAATCATCTCCTGCAGAAGGAAATGGAAGACTTTTTTTCAACATTAGGATGTTTAACTGGGAGTCAAAGTGCTAAAGTCCCCAAGTAGAACAAGATGATGTACAGCACAGAAAATTCTATTTCTGCCAAAACCAGTGAAAATGCACATTTTGTTCTGGGATACTCATGTATCATGAGTAATTCTACAGTGATTGTGCTCTCAGTGACACTTGCTATGTTGTCTTTATATGTGCTGTAGTATTTGAGCCATCCAGGAAAGCCTGCTAAACATAATGCTTGAAAGTTTAGAGACCAGATTGCCAAGAAAGAGTGGGCACCCTTTTTATTTACAAATCAAGATACTATTCTCCATAGCTGTACAGCTGCCATCTGCAGATTCACTGCACCAGCCTATGCTGGTTCAAGGACAGTGGAAAGTCCTGCAAGGTGGGTGGGCTGGCCAGAACTGATGGGCTGAGGGCCTCCTACTCTTGCACTTGAGAAGATGGCAGTTCCAATACTAAACCTCATTCAATGTGGTTTAGTATAAGGATTTAATGAGGTGATTTTTTTGCCCACTCCCTACATCAAGTGTGTTGAAATTTCTCATTCCTTAAAGTAGCATTAGTTTGTGAAGAAAATGTGAAAAAGTCACCAAACAATCTGAAAATACCAAAATCTTGACAATTCACTGACACTGACCCTTACCCACCAAACAGTTCCAGTGTTTCACAAAAATGCAACTTATTAAACTGTTTATGATTCATAATCAGATTGGTCACAGAAACTCCATGTACTTTAAATATGCATCTTGCCCTAGGTATCTGGGGGGGGGGGGGTGAGACAAGAGCAGTATTAGCTGCAAGAAAAAATATCTCATGAATTGATCTATATGGATCAGACATCAAGGTAGGAGTAGATAGATTCTTATCAAAACACATCCAACTGAATTTTTTTTATCTATTAATAGCAAAACCTATGTAAGAGAAATTAGTGCAGTTATGAGGAAAGATCAATTTTTAACCTTCCCATGACAACTTAACACTTAGCTGCCTTGTAACATTTCTCAAGACACCAGTTCATTTTTTTGTTGTTAGTTCAGGGGGAGAGGAGCAGACAGGAGGAGTATCACCAAGAACCCAGCAGCATAAAGTTCATTACTTCTACAAAAGCAAAATCATTAGGATGAAGTCGTAATTTCCATTACCTAGCTGCCAGGGCTAACTATCCCTTCAAGGGAGTCCTTTGAGAAGTTCTGTGCAACATTTGCAGTGCCCTGAGCCACACGAAGCCTGCACACCAAAAATTGTTTCAACAGATTCAGCTGAACTCCACTTCCAGCCCAGCACTCATAGCACCATTCACTCTTTCTTGGCATCTATGACAACTGAGGCAGTTTAGGAATCTCAGAGGAGAAAGATAATTTTAACAGAAAAGTGCCACACCACCATGAACTGGCTAAAGGGAAAGCATAGACTGTAGTGAAAGTGCTTGCTTTAAGTATGTTCCAAAAGAAAAAAAAATTAACCTGAACCTGTCTTTTCTTACTAGAGAAGAATGTAGCTCATTGTCTGGAAATAACCTCAGTATGGCTTTTTTATATACCAGCAGATTGTACACCATTCAGTACTGACTTTCTCATCAACTCGCAGGTATCCAGGTATTTCAATATTTGAACATAGAGAAGGTAACTTGTTTCTACCTCACTGTAACTCTTCTCCTTCCTATAAAAATGTAAACTATTCTAAGTGAGCAAAAAGAAACACTTTAACTTAATCCTTCCTGGTTAAGACAAGGCAAGCAAGGAGGTAGGTTAAGCTGTAGGGATAGGTTAATTTAATTATTCCAAAATATTTTCCCTTCCCAGAATATCCATCTGTGCTGGATTCCTCACTGGCCCTGGTGTGAGGCAGTGTGTCAGGTACCCGAGTGTTCAGCAGGAGCATCCTGCCACCTGCAGGCAGCAGCACCCTCATCTTTGTTTGCCAACCCCCCCCCCCCCCCCCCCCTGGCCCCACAACGAAAAACATACTCCTAAAGGGCCGACAA
>JANHFX010009517.1:65075-115965 GCA_027560015.1 Chloroceryle amazona
CACCCCACCCCCCCGCCTTGTGCCCAACAGTGACAACTAATCCTGCAACGGACGATAGATGGCCTGTTTAAACAGCAGCATTAAGACAGATAATGGGAGAAGCAACTGTTGTAACACTGACTTCGAGCTGGAACAGCATAGTGGGTTAGGCAGCGTTAAGTACCATGCCAGTCATCACAAAATAAAACCATAATAGTAGAGAGTGGGTTATAAATAATTCTGTGATTAGAACAGGACTAGTAAAAAAATTCCTACCTGCAGCATGAGTGACTTTCACTATATACATCCTGACAGCCCACATCCCTTAGACTATTTATATTGCATTATCTCCTGTATCTATCAAGTGCAGGCTACTCCCCCAAGTTCTGGAAACACAACAAACCTTAAGAACTGAGCTCTGCAGACTGGGAGCCTGAAAAATAAATATGCAAGACAAGCACTAAACAGGACTGCTGGGTAACTCTCGGTGAAATCCAGTGCAGCCGAGATTCTAGATATTCTCTTTAGGTACGTGTTAAATACAGCAGAACTGAGGAACAAAACCACCTATCCCAACTCTTCAACTCCAGAACAGGATAATCTGTCAAATATGTAGTACTACCTCATCTTCATTTGGCATCCAGGATAACATTCCTCTTTTCAGTACCACAAGTGAAACTATCCACTCAAACTGCTTATTGGAGCTAACCACTTCCTGGTTGATTGTTGTGCCCTAGAAATATCCGTTCCTCTTGTTCATGAGGAATGAATTTCAGGTTCTTCAGAAGATGACTCACTGCAGTAAATAAAACCTGGAAGAAGCTGCACACTACCCCATTCATGCTAAAACACACAATCAGATGCCAACTCTAAAGCACAGCCACGGAAGCATAATGTTCCTTTCCATCATGCATAATTATGCAGGAACCCTCTCATGGAACACTCTACCCATATTTGGAGAAGATGATACACTATTTCAACTTCCACTTCTGTGCTCTTTCCCACCGTTTGCCAACTTCAGGGAGAACTGCTTACTTTACAGACTTTTCACTTATTAAAGCCCCAGTTTAAAGTGACAGCTTTCTTAGCAAGCATTTACAAGATAGAGGCTTGATAGTATTAATAAGACATTACAAAAAGCTCCTGGAATCAGGTAAGACAGTTTTTTACCATAGCTTTACCTGTGTAATCTTCCCAGCCTAGAACATCCCTTCCAGTATTATGCAGGCAAAAAAAAAGTGTAAAAACTTCTTAGTGAAAGGCCCACAGCAAAAGCCTGTGCTTGAAAAAAATCCCCAAAGCCAAACAACAGCATTACAGAATAACAAAAAAACCCCCAAACCTTCTGTAGATCTCCATAGCATTTCTAATACAAAGAGGAAAATTAATAATGGTAGCTTACTGAATTATCTACATTTGCTATCGAGTACCATCCAAGCCAGCAGCACCATGGTGTGTTTCAGTTCTGGGCCTAAGTCGCCCACACATAAATCCCTGGCAAAGCTAAGACTGTCTCAGGCTTTGCTCTAGATTAAATATATTGCTTGGAATCAGCTGCACTTTATACTAACGTATGCAAATAAAAAAGAGCACTTCCGAGCCTCACCGCATTCCTAGAAAAGCAGCTCACAAACAGGTGGTCCAGAGAAACAAAGCTGGCTGCTCTGTACTGCCCACGGTCGCAGTGTCACTCCCTTAAAAACATCCACAAAGCAATGTAACAGCATGCAGGCAAACACAGCTCAAAGGCATCTGGAGTCTTTAAGAAACACCAAGAACCTGCTGGATATGAAGACAATGAAGCACATTACGTTAGGATTTTGCTCCATGGTAGAGGTGCCAGTGCAGGAAGTAGTCCTGACACCCAAGTTAGCTCTCCAGTAAGAGCTCTTCAGAAGCCAGATACTTCAGGCTTCTCTGAGACTCAGTTTTGAGAAAGATTTCCTGAGGGCACAGGGACTGGGCCCTCATTTTGTACACTAGCCAGCCCATGGCTTACCTCTTTCTGCAACACAGGGTTGCAGCAGTTGTATTTCCAAGAAAGAAGGTGGCTAGAATTGGCAGTTGAGGTAAGAATGGATTCCCAGCAGTCACAAACACACTTGGTGTTAGTCTGTGGCACATTCAAAGCCCATGGGAATGGAGAGATGGAAGAAACATCATTTTCCCCTAAGTGAGCTCACACACAAGACAGGATTTTAAGTACCATTAAAAATGGATTAGTCCCCAGGAAGGCCTGATGCTAGTAAGACTCCAACTGCAGCCTTACTACAAAATCCATGAAATCCACATGAAATGCATTCCAGCCTAGCAATGAAGAAAACTAACTGCATAGTGGACAAACTTTTTTTTCTTTTTTATTTAAAATATCATTGTAACCAATTGACATACTAGATAACAATGTATACATTCCAGTGGTGCACATGTAATGAGCTATGGCATGAACAAGTAAAAAAACCACAATGTTCTCAGTAATGCCCCACCAACAGCTTATTTGGAGGGAGTAAAGGAAAAGCAGGAAAAGGTATCAAATGTGGGGAAGAAAAAAAAAATTTACAGTTTTCCCCAGTATTTTGAATGGTGTATCTTTCCCTTCGTATTTCTTGGGACAAAATAAAATTAAGCATATGCTTCAAAAGGGGCAGAAGGAATGATCACAATAATTGGGAGGTTTTTTTCTCAACTTTAGTAATAAAAGTTAAAGAACTCTCAAAAATAGACTAGATATTGGGCCTACAAAAGTAATTCATCTGTATGCAAAGCTTACCAAGAATTATTCCTTTTGTAAAATGTAAAGGATGAGTTGACATTACTAGTAAGCTATCTTTACCTACAAAACCAGACTACAATAATAAAATCACCAATTTACAGCTAACACAATATTCTAGATGTACATTACTGTACACAAGCTATATATTACACATGAACATCTTACGTGAAATAGATAAGAAACATACTTACTGATATTGTCTCAACATTGGCCAATAGGTTTATTTTTCTAAAGGATGTGTATTTTTCTATTCACATTCAGTGTAGTTCCAATAGCAAGGGTTAGCTTTGCTTACTTAAGAAACATAGAAAGTTTGTGTGAGGTAGTTCAAGAAAATCTAGCTTAAATTTTTAACTGTAGGAGTAGAAACACAATGTGAAACATGTTTCTGTATCTAAAGAAGAGAATGGAGTGAAAGAGCTCACTTAAAATACCACTTTTATCCAGTGCCCTTTGCTCAGAATAAATTAAATTAATTGAAAGTTTGGGTAGGCAGTAGAGTCTCATCACATTTCTTCATTAAAACCCTCTTTCTAATCCTGCTGAAAAATGTACACAGCTCTCCTTCAACTCCAGTCCTCCAACTAAATTTGTAAGAAACAAAATAGATAGGAAAAAAGAAAAATGTAACAATATAGACAAGCTGCTGTCAACAGCAAATAAATACATATGTAGAAACAGTAATTCACTTCCTTTAGCAACTTAAAACACTAAGTTGAAGTGGAAGCTGAACCATCTTCTCCCCCCCCCATAATCTTAATCAAGGAACATTTAATGACATACACTTTGGATCATTGGCTGGGTAGGAACTATCCTCCTGTACGAGCTTTTTGATCCTTTTTTTTTTTTTATGCAATGTTGAGATGAATGCCACAGACAGTAATGCAAGGCATTATACTTATGCAAACCCCTGTCAAGGCGCTTTATTTTTGCTTTCTAATGAAATAGCCTGTGTTCAGAGAAACAATTTTCCATAAAAGCAGCTCTCATCAGTAACACTCGACTTCCTTGGACACTAAGGCAGCAGAGGGTGCTATTGCCACAACCACCTCAAATACAGCTCACTGCATCCTTGCCTGAATTCACACCTCAGCGTTGGCAGCTGGGGGGTGAGGTGTGTTTCTACAGAACAACTACAATTCCCATCCAGAAAGATGCTATGCATATAGCATAGTACGGTTTTTCACCACTAAAAACCCAAGCCACACAGCACCTACACAGGGAGAAGTGCCGTGTCTCTTCAGCTTAGCAGGATAAATGCAACAGAGGTAACCTGGTCACTCAGGCTGGTCCAAGGTTGTTTAACTGATGGGTACTGCTCTGGCAATGCAGCTTCTCACACACAGACACACAAAAACCTCAATTCTGTTCCCATTGTCTTGTAACAGCGAAAGGCTTCACAGAGCAGAGGTGCAGCACGCAGTAGCAGTACTAATTCTCCCCTCAATTCGATTTCAATTCTTGAAAAAACTACTTCTACAAAAGGAGAGGAGCTATTTTATTCTTGATGCTTGTCACTGCTCTGACCAGAGAAGGTGGAAATTAATGTCAGTATGACTGCCCAACTTTTTACCTCATCTGATATCAGAAATCAGACAGCTCACCATAATTCAATCCTTACCAACTCATAATGGAACGGAACAGCCTGAGAACAAGAAAGTTGCATGCACGTTAGTGAAGCTTTTTGTCATGACAAGATTTTGGAATTATTGTCTAAAATAAAATGTAATAATACTTTAAGAATAAAATTGTCTAGTATTAGATAGTATATTATCTAACAGCATAACAATAGACTATGACAGCTGAACTATAACTACCACTTTGCTATCTGTGGCAGTGTACAACTATCTCTGAAATAATTTTATATTTCAACAAATAAAAGGGAAGTTAAGACTACCATGTTGTTGTGATAATTTGGTTACAGAATCTGGTTTTGTCTTTGAAATTTGTCATCAATTTAATTTGCCTAAAATGTAAGCAACTGCAAGAAAAAAAAAAACACAAAACAAAACAAAACCAACACTGCTAAGAAAATGGTGCCAAAAGTGAACTCTAGGTTCCCACTGGCAAAGCTCTTACCTTACTGAAATGATCCCTTTAAACACAGCTCACTCACACTGCAATGGGTTGCAGTGGACAGTCCCATTCATTCATTAACCCTCCCTTAAAAAAAGAAAAACTGAATTCTCCTTAGAGCTTTTGAACTCAATAAAGTTACAATTTTGTAATACACTGCGGTAAAAGTTTAGCAACTGTTTAGCTCCATACTCATTTTAAAAGCAACTTTTCTTTTGGACACTGGAAAGTGATAGCAAAAATGTTTTTAAAGTTTCAAAATAGCTCAATCACCACTGCAATCCAGAGGGGTACAAAATAAATTTAAATAGGAACTATATTCACTAAATTCTGTTCTTAACAGCACTTACAGGCATCAGATTTTGTTAGTCTTAACTTCATTACACTGGGTTGACCAGAATATCATTTGACCCTACATAATAATGCAGTACTGTTGTATGACCAAAAATTTTGGCTTAATTCACAGCTTAAACTTTGATAAAAAAATTACAAAATAGACTGTTCTGTTGGTCTCTATTCAACTTGAGAAGATTTTCTATGTTCCAGTGCTAGATGAATCCAAGTATGTCCTGCCTATTCTATTCTGAGGTAATATACAATTTTGCAGGA
Organism: Chloroceryle amazona; assembly: GCA_027560015.1. Classification (NCBI taxonomy): domain Eukaryota; kingdom Metazoa; phylum Chordata; class Aves; order Coraciiformes; family Cerylidae; genus Chloroceryle; species Chloroceryle amazona. The sequence goes on from JANHFX010009517.1 coordinate 70,510, forward strand.
TCCTGTAAAAATAATTGCCTTAACAAATGTGGTTTAGAAAGGCAATATTGAAATATTAGATACAAGTGAGGAAAGCAAAATTACACACACACAGCACTTACCAGCAGTCTAGCCAGGCCAGGCAAACAACCGTGCATTTTATCAATTTAGCCATCTTTGAGACATTACCATGCCTTGTAACCCTGTATGTTTTTTTAAAAAGACATGTTAGATACTGAAAGCATTACTATCAATTCTATTTTTCTGAAACTTTCAATTAGAACTTCAAAAAGATATCTATTTAACCCAACAAGCAGAAGGAACCACACTGAAGAGCATCAGTCATTCCTGAACAACCTCTGTAGCCAGTTATAGTAATTGCTCATGCTCTGTGCCTGGCAAGACTTCTGTATTTTGTTTTTTTATGCTCATTTTTGTGAGCAGTACTAATTTAAATTCCTCTTCACATTCTAATTCACTACACAAAATATGCATCTACACAAGGCAATCAATTATACAGCCTAGCTTCACAAAAAAATCTGCATTTTCCAAAGGAATAAATTCTGAATGATTGTTTAACTCATACATAAACTTAAGTCAGTTATACATAAATCATTCTGTAAATATAAAATGTAAACAGTTAAAATACTTCTGTGAGGAGCAGCACCATTTTACATGACTATTTAGTAACTGTTCTATATATTTCAATATATCTTTTGTTTAAAAAGTGTATTGAAATGTGGAGCTTCTGTGCAGAAAACTGACTATGACTTAAAATGAACCATTATTAAGATTTCTGCTACACTGGTCTCATAGTGAAATGAAAGAGATAAATACTAATTTAACAGCACTACTACTCCCTCCTTTGGATGGCAGATATTGCTCACTTAATGCATAAGCTACAGAAATCCTGAGGTTCTCCTACCACTTAATTTTTTAGCCATCAGTTACTTTTGGTGGAGAAAAAATAGCCAAAGTTTTGCCCCTGTTGCATTCATGACATCATCTTTCCAAAAAGCACTTGCCTTAGTAGACAAAACTAGAAACAAACAAAAATCCCAAGAATCACATATTACATGGAAGTATAACTACAGCATATTCGGTTTCCCTCTTGGCAGTGTAGACATCCTGGATACACTTCACTTCATGTGTACAAAAACAGGCTACAAGCTAGAAGTAAACAGTTTATTTGCATTGCAATGTATTATTCATGAAGTATCCTCATGTTTTATGGTGATCGCAAGATTTGGCATTCCACAGCTCTGCAGAAAACATCACGCTCCTTTGTTAGATTAGATACTTCTACAGTTTTGAAGATATGATTTGTTTTCTTAAGTTTGTAAAATGATTCAGATAAAGTTACTTTGAAAGGATTGTATACTGTTTCTCTAAAAAAAATAATATATATAAAAAAAAAAAATCAGTAATTGTCACTTCTGCTGAAGTATTAGAGGCAAGTGTCCAAAACTAAAGAGGATTTTTTTCCCTGCCAGTACCACAGCAGTAAGCCCAAAACTACAGCTGGCTGCACTGAATTCTCTCCCTCTCTACCTAAACATGGACATATGACCAAGCATAAAACTTTGAAGGATATCATGAACAAAACATCTGGAATAAATTCTAATTAAAAAATTGAAAACCTATTAAACCTTAAATAATTCATTATATGGTAATGACCACAACATTAATATGTGCTCTGATAAAACAAATCTTACAAATTCAGTAAAAAAAGATCAGCAGCATAATAGTAAAGCAAATATGCAGATTTTAAAACCACCATAAAAATTATCAGGTTTAATATTTTACAGTTAATTACAGCAAAAAAAGTGGCTGCTTTGAACACAACTTACAGTTTAAAATTACAGCACTTTATGATGAATTCTACCATTATTTTTGAAAAAACACTCAAAAATACCACCAAATTTTAAAGGTGCCCTATTAATGACTAAAAGGACCCCCCTCCCACCCCCAAAAGACCAAGTAGTCATCTACAGCAACCCAGAGGTCCAGCTGAGGTTTCTAGACTGCTGTCTGTATCCGAGGCCAATGTTGGATCTGTTGACATTGAAGACACATCATTGACAGATGACGATGAAGATGGGTGTTGAGAGCCATTGATCATTGCTGCACCTGTGCTATGAGAAACAAAACAGCAAATCAGTTGCAGATACAGTTGCACGGTTCAGTACTTGCATTAGTCTGTCTCTTCCTAACAGCCATTATTCTCCCCTGTTCTGGCAAGTTTGAAGAGATGCCTCTCAGTCCACTGTCAAGGTAAATAAAACCCACAAGTCTTTAATGGGGGTCTTAATGAATGGTATGTCACGAACCACAGAACTCACACGGCATGACACCTGTCAAATTACAGTAAATGCTAATGGCTGAAGGTTAAAAATCACAGAGATAGTACTGCATAAAACCAGAGTTAAGATACCCTACAATGCTGAGACCCAAAGCTAGACTAATCTAACTATTTTGACAAAGAAATCATCCCACCAGATCCTCCACTTCAGACTGGGAAATAGCTGGTGCCCAGCCACACTGCATACATTCAATCTCAGATGCGCAGTGACTCCTCAGAGTCTGGACTTCAGTGAACTCTCAGCAGAGTCAGCAACAGCTGTCCAACTTTTGCCATAATTTTTCAGCAGTGTGAATGGAGGCCTATCAACGTTCAGTTAAGGGGCACATTTTGTTTCAAAATTCAGCAACAGTTTCTGAAAGTGCTCTGACATTTTCCAAGCTAGAAATTCTGTTTCATTACTTAACAGATGTAAGCAGCTGTTAAATCTTTATTTGAAAATGTACCAGCTACACATCTAACCAGCTTATGGCAATAGAGTACCAGTACAGACCAAGATGTTTCTTAAGGACTGAAATGAATGAAGACTAAATTACACAAGAACAATAACAAAGGAATTTACCAGATCAATAAAAAGAGATGTCTACCTCATACATTCCATTCAAATAAGCAGTATCTCAAAGATAATAAAGCTGTTATTTGCCATTTAAGAGTCCTTTTTTTGAGTTCAGTTACTCTTGGATGTCTTGAAAGCTTTACTCCCTCCTGACCTACAACTCAATGTAGCTTTGTACAGTGCTTTTATTGTAACCAACCTAAAGGAGCTGGTTGTCCACGTATAACCCCATTCTTGGTTCTCTCCTCCAGGTCCATGACTTCTTTGTATATCAACTCTGAAAATGCAGAGAAGAGAAGGCAAAAAATTAATGTGCAAACCCACAATGGGATCAATAACACATTTCCCATTGAAATGTACATTTAAATTTCATAGGTTTATTACTGTTCAGAACTAGTTTTGAACAACAGGATGTAGGCTACAGAACAACTGGCAAGTGATACAAAAATGTGCAGTTCATTTGTTATTAGCTACAATGGCTTGGCATTATCAAAACCACGCTGACATTACTCTAAGGCTCATTTGTCCAGTCTGCTTGGATGTACATTTCTTATGTCAAGCTACAATCTGTTTCACACCTCAAGCCTGGCTCCTTTCTCAGGATCCCACAGCTGATAGTCACTGGTGTCTCCCACACCAGCTGTAACCTCACTATCTCGCCCATCCCTGACATTCCTTAAGGCTTCTTCTTAAGGCTTCTCTGCTTGATTTTAAAAAAGTACAGCTACCACAGTGCTAATATGCTCTTCTCTTGAAGATTAGTGCTTCTACTTCAGACTTAACATTGCTCAGACTCCTGCATCTTTTGCAACTGAGGCAGTTACACTCCCTAAAAAACTCTGCTGTATGGTTTGCAAAAGGTGACTGAAAGGAACAAGTCTTAAGTTCACTACAAAATTCGTCACTTTTGCAGGAAAATTTTTAGTGTCTCAACAGTCAAAAGGTTGTGGAGTACTTGCCTTGCCATTCCAAGAAGTTTCAGTAAAAACCATTAGGTTGGTCAGAAAAACCTTAATAACAGTAATTGTTGGGGTCCAGCCTATGCCCAGAAGCCTTGTTGTACTTAAAATGCCCTTCTTACCTTTCCATTCTTCTATCGTGTGCTCCCTCTCATCTAACTGCTTATCTGGTATCTTTGGTGGAGGCTGAAAAACAAAACTAACTCATGATAAAGCAATCAAAGGGGATATAAAAACAGAATAAATGAAAAATGAAAGTAAGCACTTGGGATACAAACTTGATTTAAAAATACTGTGCCTACATGGTCATTTGTTCTCTTATACCTGGACTTTGCCTATTTTCTAGATGCTGTTAGATGTTTTATAGTTCTTCTGATTAACAGCTTTGTTTACATTACTGTAATGATTAGAAAGTGAACAACCTGATGAAAGAGCTCAATGCAGCAGTCTCCATCCCAAGCAGCCCTTTTTACCTACTCACTGTCAATTACTATTTTTTCCCTCTAGCTATTACATATCAACAGAATTCTAATTGTACCATTTACATTAATCACCTTTTTCTGTTCTTAGTGGGTCAATACCAAACACCTTTCTTTTAAAAAAATAACACATTTCTCATAAGCCAAAATTGTCCTGAAATTATTTTTTGAAGACAAAATTTTAATTAATCCTTTTTGTTTATTATTGTTAATAATTGAAAGCTCAAGAGCCTGTATTCAGATTCTGCTGAAACACTTATTTCCTAGTTTAAGAGTATTATCAATTGCTGCAAATAACAAAAATGTCTCTCTTGCCCAGGAGTAATATTACAGAATCCTATCAAGGGCAATCACACCACACTAAAACAACTGAAGTTCAATAAAGTTAAACACTATTTAAAAGATTTCAAATGCATTACAACACATCCAGGAGATTATATGCAATAATATACGTGAACACACACACACAGATACAGGTAGTTTAGTTTGCACCTGTCCTAGTACTATTTCTAATAAAAATGTCTATTATGTAAATAAAAATGATTATGGCTCAGTTAAGCTTCTAGTGAAATGTTAGATCATGCAATAATCTTCTTTCAAGAGGTTATATCAATCATCGCAACAAGTTTACTTTACTACAGTACTTTCCTAATCAGACTTAAACCAAGAACTTACAGCTTCTGCTTCTGATGGGTCATACCAAACATTGATGTATGGGTGCTGCAGGGCTTCATCCACAGAGATTCTTTTAGAAGCATCTATAACCAGCATTTTTGATAACAAATCCCTTGCCTGGCTTGCTGCAAAAGTGAAATTTTCTATTGAGACTAGTGCCATATATAGTACACACAATACGGTACTTCAAAGCTCACAATGAGAGGCGACCCAGAGTAAACAAATTAATATCTATGCAACCTTAACATAATTTTGGGTTTAGGAAAGTGGTCCATTTGATGGGAAAAAGAGAAAATAATAACACAGATGTGAAAGGGGTTGGACAATTTTACTATACATCTTCAGCATACAGCACCCCTTGCTGTGACATCCTTAAGTGAAATACAACTCGGCTGGCAGCACAGCTTTGCCTGGAATAGCAGAGGGCAGTTACCTACTACCCCGCTCTTACAATTTATGGGGAAAAAGCTGTGACATACTGTGACACAAAATATGGTGAATCTGTGACTCCAGTGAGTAGGTGACTTTTAGACCCAATTAATTATTTCAGTAGCTACAGGACATCTATGTATTATGAATATAAAACCTGTATTTTCATCCCTAGAGAAAGATCTGCTCTGCCCACCCAACTTCTATTCCACCCTCCCTCCACTCTTCTATAAATTACACTGGCATCTGTCATTGAGAAAAATATATATATTTAGTTTTCTTTATAAAGGCATGTCCAGAATAGGAGCTGTTTCAGAGAAGATGAGACAGTGGAAGTAACCATATGCCAGCATGTTCATCCATTCCCATGATACAAACATAGTAATATTTCGATACTGAGCAGGATGATTTTATAGTGAACTAAACCAAGATACATTTCAATATATCACAGTTTTAAAACTTTTAAAATGTACAACATGCAGAAGACACAACTTACCTTTAAGCTTATTGTGTTCAGAGTCAGCTGGGAAAAGGACATCTGGAAAAAGTTTTTCAAAACTATAGCCAGCATATTTAGGTCTGTTCTCCACATAGGTTCGGACTGTAGGCTGCAATTTCTTCATAAATTCAGGACATGGTGTTCCTAGCTGCTCTATAACTTTATTCCACTGATCAATATCTAAGGTTATGCAGCTAAGAAAAACAGTGTCTAATTTTCAGCTAAAAAGTTATGTTAAAACCACATGATTAAATCAACAGAGAGAAAAAACACAGAAAATTATAATAAAGTAGCAAGTCTGTCACTATTAATTAGGACTATCTTCTTAGAAAAGCAGTGAAACAGAGCAAGACTGTGATAGCCTGTCAAGGCAACATGGATTTTACTCCAAGTCATAATGAACTAGCAAAGGATACACTTTATGTATAAACAGAGAAAATTAAGAGACTCATAAAATTTATTAAAATAATTGAAATGAAGGCATTGTTTGGTTTCTGGAGAAGAACCCACTTCCTGATCTGAACACATATTCCCAGTAGTCAAGTTAATGCACATCACCAAGGCACTTGTGAGAATTACCCCTTGTAGGTGCTTTATCCTTTGTTCTCATCTTGTTATCTCAGCCCAGTCCTAGACTCTCCCAAGCTATTTCTTGCTGAAGAAATACAACACGGAGCACCAGTGGGAGACCAAAGGATGAAATATTAGCCCACGCAGGTCAGTGACAATTTTGCCAGGCACTTGAATTCTGAAGTTAGAGTTTCAAGGATGATTAACTGAAAATATACACAAGGTAAAGGGAAGATGAACCAGTTCATGGCAGAAAAAATTTAATACATGTTACTGTATAAAAAGCAGCAACATTTGCCTTGGGAATTCCTAGCTGCAGATGGTTAGATACTGGGAGATCTCAGGTAGAATTTTACATATGCTTTTCTTATTCCTGTATTTTTCTTTTCAGCTACTGTTAAATTCTGGGTACTGGGCTACCTAAATTTTCAGTTGGATTTAGCAGGCCCTCTCTTATGTTCTCAAAACTTGACAGTAGACCCTTATACAGGGATTTTCAAGTTCTGCAATGATTTAGTGTAAGCCTTGAAAAAAACATATTTACATTGTATGGCACTGAGCCTAAACTGAAGAGCTGTGGTAGCAAACCAGATGCGTAAAGCTAAGCACAGTGCAGCTCATGGAGTGACAGAGCTGTGTGAAACTAAGGATGCCCCAGATCTCCTCACTCTACCTGAAAATCTTCATCCAGTCTTCACCCCTAAATGGTACTATAACAGTTATTAAATAGTTAACCTCTAGCAAAAGCAGGAAAGATTTCTGATGGCATCTAAAATTCTGGAGTGTAACTACTAGTAAAGGAAGTAAGATGCCAAACTCCCATCAGATCCACGAATTTTAGCGATGATCCAGAGGTTTCAGCTCTATTTGCTTGGAGCGGACCCTTTGTCTGAAACTTAGTTCACAGGATAACCCGTACAGATACCATCAAACCATTCATAGAATAGAAAGACAGAAGTGACAGGTATTTCTGAAAGCTGTTTGCAGGATCATTTCTGCATAAAAAAATAAATCACTAATGAAGCTGGTTTGGAATTTTTTGTAGTCATTTCCTATAAAATGTAAAGAATAACAACTGTCAATGTACTCAGGTACTAAATAAGATTAGTAAGTTATTACATAAAAATGATCTCCAAAGCAAAAATCAATGCATGTGAATCAGTAAAACACCATCTAAACAACAACAACCAAAAAAAACAACAGAACTTTCTTAAATGTGGTAACATCCAAAAGCAATGGACAGACACTATATTAAATTGGAAAAATAAAAAAGAGAATAGAAAAGAAAAAAAAAGGGAAAAAGGAAAAAAAGTCTGTTTGCCCAAGTGGTATTTTGTTCATCTTGCTTAGTATTATTATCTAAAGACAGTCATACACATTAATGATGTGTTGTGGTTTTGCTTTAAATGGTATAACTGTAGACATTTTTGCAGCTTCCTGGAACCAAAATAGTGAACTTGCAAATTATATTTTGAAAAGGCAGTTTAAAACCAGTATTTTAAAAATTAGAACCACCTTAATCTGGAACTATACTGCTGCAATATCTTTTGACCTTTTACAACTACATCCTAGGCCAAAGGTAAGGATACGATCTGTACCAGGAAATAAAACACCACCTTTGATCATTTCTCCCATGATGCACCCAACTGACCAAATGTCAACTGAAAACAAAATGCAATGATGTTAACATAAAAGATAGTTATCAAAATAAAGTAAACAAAAGTATCTAGACACACACATACATGAAGTGACTATAAAAAGCATGTGTAATGAAAATGAGTGAAGGTGAATGTATGCTAACTACAGGACCAGCAGAGACTATGTCCTACTGCTAGGTGCAGCCTGAATATAAATGCAGTTCTTAAATTTTTGTAAGAGTAGCACAAGAAAAATCCATGTTCATTTAATAAAAGAAAGATTGTACAATATGCATTTTCATGACACAACATCAATAAAAAGGTTAATCACTTCCTAACTAATTAAACCTGCTGCAGCAGCACAAGGATACAGTCCCTTCCTGGAAAGAGGATTTTGTGGCAAACCATTTCGCCCATAATGCACCCCACAGACCATAAATCCACTACGTTTGTAGCACAAAAAGAAGGAAAAGCAAAGCAAACGGTCATTTAAAATTAAAAGAAGCATAACATGACTGCATCCTATAAAATCCAGAGACAGCACAGGAAGAAGAGCAAGTCTTCATATTAATCAATGATAACATTTCAAAATAACACCATATATAAGGATTAGCTTTTAACTGTCTCAAATCCAAGGCAGAAAAACATCCTTTTCTTTAACACAGTGCTAGAGCAAGAGCTAGAGCCAAGAGAGACAGAGAGATACACACAAATTAAGCAGAGTAAAGACTTCCTCCAAGCTCTGAAGCTTGCAAAGCTACCTCTGCCAACAGACTAGATTGGAGCACCAAAGATAACTATTTTCCTTGAAAACAATTCCATTGGAGTTGTAGGAATAATTTTTGAAGTAGCAAAGTAAACCGATGTAAAAATATTGCATATCGAAACAGATATTAAATCTACTTTAAGGAGAAGAATTAATTGGTTATTACATAGGAATTAGAATTTGCCAACTGGTATTTCCTAAAGGTCAGATTATCATGCATCTCTCTCTCTCTTTGAATTAAAAGCAAACACAATCAGTAAAAGATCACTTAGAATTTTAGAGGATCAGTTAATGACAATATTAGTATGCTCCTAAAAGATTTTAATTTAAAATTGTTTCTTTAAAAATATTTCTCCAGTTATGCTGAAATCACATATTATACAAAAGGAAAACACAGAAGCAAATTTTGGGGGTATGAAATACACTTTTTCCACATTACCTTAAAATGAATCACTCAGAAGACATACTCAAAGATGTACAAGTTTACTTATTACAGGTATACCAAATTTTTTTGAGGATGCTTTTCAGAGATACTGTTAACTGTATACCAAAGTTTTCTTGAAGTCATAATAATGCAATTGTATTATTATGAATAATTTTGTGTCAAACATGACACTGGAATTTCAATTAAGCATATAAGAAGGGGATTTAAATGAGAATAATTGTATACTAAAAATCACATGTAAAAGTTCTGAAGGAGCTCAACAATGTAAAGCAAACAATGTTGCTTATTATTGAAAACACACCTTCCTCCTTATTTACAAGTTCCTCTAAAATAGTATCTAAATCATATGATGGGACATCATAGTGCATATTAATAGGTCAAAATTAAGGGCCTGGTTCATTTAAAATATAACTTTTCATACTATGATGAGTGGTGTTTTCTCTTAATATACCCAAATCTGTTTAGTTAGTTTGTGTCCAACATGATAAAAACAACATCCCTAATTGCACGGAGAAGTCTGAAAAGACAAATACTGAGTCAATGAGTTATGTTCATGCCTCAGATGACAAATTAGTTCAAAAGTGAAAAAAAATATTGGAAAATATTTTTCTGGTCACCCTACAAAACCAAAGTTGTGATGTTTGGGGATGTTTTGTTTCATCACTTTCATTAATCAAACAAAACCTGCCTATTTATAGGTCTCTTTTTTAAAGCTAGATTGACTTGTACACTGAGGACTGCTTCTGTGACTACTTCTAAAGACTGAGTAAGATCTTGCTACAGATTTGAAAAGTCTTTTTAAACATCTACTGTGTGTCATACAGAGTATATTTTATTCCTTAAAACCCTGTTTGGAGTGAACTTCCTGCTTTCTATAATTCTAAATGAAAAAATACAAAGTGAAAATGAAGTTCAAAGCCAGTATACAGACTAGGAAACTTAAAAGTAGTCATTTCAGAGGGTTTGGTGCTTTCCTTGCTTTACAGGGCTTCCTTCCTTATAATCACCCACGTAACTGCACATAAATCTAAATATGTTAAGGTTCATGTGCACAGTTTTGGTGTTCTTCAGTTCTGAGTTTCTTGAGTTTGCAAGGCCTGGTTTCTTATTGCAATACATCCAAATGTGCTTTACATCCTTCAGTATCAAAACCTATGTAGAAGTTAACTTTATAATCAGTTTGTCTTGGATCTTTGCTACTTTTACAACAATTAAAGATGTCATATGTGCGCAGTGTAGTACTGAAAGAACACTGTTCTGCGGTATGTATCTCAGTTACCAAAATATACATTAGATCGTCCCACAGATGTTCAGGAGGGAACTGAAACAGCATAAAGCTGCCAGATGACCCTCTTCAATTAAACTAAATCTTAGCATTAACCACTAGATAGCTGTCAATTTAAGTCTATAAATTACATGAGTTAGCTTTTACATTAACTATGGGTTTAAAAGGCTAAAACAGGCATCAATGCGATCAGGTGAGGATCCTGGCCAGGCTGTGGTTCTTACTGTAATTACATCCTTGATACCTGCCTCCCTGTCAGGACAGCTCTACAATGAGGAAACTCATCGGGTAGAGAATGGGAAGAGTAACAGTTTATGTAAATATCCTTTCAGTGACAACAGTACATATGGAAATGCAGACTGTCTTCTGACTCAGCCCACACATTTACTTTGACACATTTGGAGAATGTAATTCCCAACTCAATGACCACGTATTTGGCTTTGGGAAGCTTTTAATGTGAAAGTAATTTTTTTATTTGTGTTCTGCTGCACAACACAATTCATGCTTGCTTAAAGAATAGGATCATCACTGGCATGACAAAGGTGCTCTAGGACACAATCTATTGAACTCCAACAATAATGTAAGCAATGTTTTAGTGGAAAGAATTTTTCACATTTTCACAACTCAAAATTACTTAATATTTAATATAAAAATGTAAACAGGGCAAGCTAAGTCAGAAAGCTTGTGACTTCCATTGTATCAATTCCTTCTGTAAGGCAGCAGCATGACTCAGACTACAGATTTAGTTTCTTGCATCTGATGTCTCTTAACTGGCCTATGTAAAGTCTTGGGAAAAAACAAACAAAAAACAAACTTAAATGCTTTCCACAAAACTTTAGCAATTAAAAAAAATACTTAAAAATTTGCTCCACTCAGCCTCTGACCTCTAAATTACAGGAAAAGTAGCCAACCATGTAGGTCACTTGAAGGAATGTGCATCCTTTCATGCACACTAACAAACCAAGCAGAAATAAAAAACACAGTCTTGCAAAACAGATCTACTCTCATTCCTTTGAGTTGGCTTCTTTCATTGTCAACATCGATAGAAGTTATTCTTGGCTTTTATAAATGACAACAAAATCAACTCTCTATGCACATAGCAGCTATCGCTTACACATAACCTGAAGTCACTTGCTGTAACGGTATGCAGTTGCCAGGCAAGTTTGCAGACTGTATTAAGAATCCTAGCAAGCCCCAGTTGTGTCACTAACCTGAGGAGCCATGCCTCACATCACCAGGAGACAGCTAACAAAGCCCCGAGCATTCCAGCATCTCAGGGGCCTTACTGGAGGTCTAATCAATGAGGGTTTCAAATACCTTCATCAAACAGTAACCTCTGTGCCCTGTGCCTGCCTGAGGTGGAAACACCAAGGGAGGTGAACCAACCACAGTGACAAGAGATCAATGAAATGACAGCCACTACAATTGGGGTCACTACAACAGAACTTCAGGAATGACATGTTACTTTGGTTTCCTAAAGGATATTCACTGTTTCATTCAGAAGATGCAATGTACTTGATCATGTGTTTCTCTCAAATACCTCCTTTGCTCATAGAAGATATTGAGAGAATGGCCACCAGGAAAAAAAGGGAAACGTATGCAAGCTGAGGGACAATGTAAACAACTTTCCTTGGAATTCATTATGGACCTCAAAGAATCTATGATGCTATGTAACAGTACTCTCTACATTCTTGTCTTGAGTATATTGATTTTTTTCTTACTAATTAAGAGCTTATTGTGACAGGTTTAAAGGAGGCTAGTTTTAATAAAACAATGCCACAGTAGATAGTTTTAGCTTGTTTTCACCTCCATAGCCTTTACGTTCTCTACATCCTGAAAGGCTATTGAATGTAGTTATTTAAACAAATTTAGGACACAGATTTACTGAAAATTACAGTTTACATGCTCATCAGGAATAAAGTCAGGTGAAGGTATATCAAGGTATATACCACATATTAAGAAAACATATTTCCAGTTCTTCCTCGATGAAACTTAATCTACTATGGAAGTTACTTAGATTTTTAAACAAACAAGGCCCTCAATTTCTTCTCCTATTAAATGCAAACATTTCTAATGGGTTGAATTGAGTAAACGAATTGGTGTACCCAGAATCTGCATCTTGGTCACAAGGCTAATTTATAAAATTTCTACAACTTGCAAAAAAACATTAACATGTAAAATGTGGTGTGCCAAACAAAACAAAAAAAAAAAAAAAAAAAAAAAAAGAAAAAAGAAAAAAAAAAAGGAAAAAAAAGCTATGCCAAAGAAAGACTATATTTGCTGACCGTTTTCTTTGTATCCCATCCCTAGGATGACCTCTGGTGCTCTGTAGTAACGAGTCACTACATAAGGCGTCATCATAAAACTAGTTCCTGCAGTTCTGGCCAGTCCAAAGTCAAGAATCTTCAAAGTGCAGTCTGACTTTACTACTATATTACTGGGCTTTAAATCCTTTAAAAAGAAACATCATATATGACTGCTAAGACAAGCACAAAGTACTCTGTGGTTCACATTTTTCAAAGATAATACTGCTAACATTAAACCCCACATATACAACTAGGTTATACATACACAACTAGGCTACTGCTGCAATTTCTTTTCCCCCTGCATTAATTGACATGCATTCAGCAGACAGACTACAGAATTAACTCCCTTAATGTGCTTGTACATTTATATAGCAACTAAAAGAGGAAAACATAACCAGTGTTACAAGACATGTTAGTAATGTCTGAAATAAATTGAGGTTAGTAAGAAATGTTAGCTCTGAAGAAAGATCTAGAAACTGCTCACTGGAACAGCAGCTGAGTTAACTCACAAGTAACATGACAATTGCCGCAATCATTTGATGCAATAATCATCTTGATACAAGAATTATTAAAATTATAACATCAATTTAAAAAGTAAAAGGTTTCTTTGCTAGCTGAGGATGCATTACCTCTTCTGAACCAATGCAGATGTTTCTCTGAACAGGAAGGAAATCCCCATGCTCACAAAAATTTAGTTTCCCATTTAGGACCTGGGCTTATACAATTTTGGTGACCAAGCCCAAAAGGGCACCATTAAAAAACTGCCAGAAATTAACACAATCATTAAACTAGAGTGGAAAATGACCTCATACAGCTTCAGATCAACTCAGAAACTTGGCAAATGTATTCTTTTCACTTGAATCCTAAAAAAGCATTGACAATAGTTGTTTTACAACGTCTATTTATAGGGACACTGCACAGGCATACTCAGCCATTATCTCAGGAGGATCTTACACACATCTGAATGTCACAGAGCAAGTATTACAAAATAAGGAACATAAGAATAACTTTACCATCATAAAATCATTCATAGCACACAGGCTGACAATGATAAGGCTTGGATCTTTTCTGCCTACACTCTACTAAGATTACTGAGAAAAAAACCCAAGATGTGGCGGAGAAATACAGCATTTGAGTTGTAATCATTTGGTAAGCACACCTATCTTTCACTGTTTCATAAAGTCTTAAAAGTGGCTATCTGCAAGATACATGAAGTTTTCATTTGTTTTTTATGGTTTGCAGCAACCCTCTCATAAAGCTAAGAAAGATGCATTAAAGACACAGAGAAAACCACAAAAAGGAGTTCTAGAACAATAGAATTTTCATAGATAATTACAAGTCTTACATGCTTACATATTCACACATGCACTTCCAATTCACACACATAAAGGCCCTGCAGACAATTTTAGCTTAAAAGATTCTTAAATGTCATAAATTAATTCAAGTGTTAGGAGGTATTTCAGCTATTTAATATGCAGGTTTCAGATTCTGCTACAATCCTGCTTATTATCAGCTTTATTTTCCACACTTCTATTATGTTCATTGCAGAATCGCAGGTGCATGCTCATAGTATTAACTATACTCATCCTCCCCAAAACTGCAGGATTAACACTGAAAATGTTACGAGATCTTCCCTTTGCAAAAGAAAAATTTACAAGGAGAAAAAGCAAAAGCTTACAGAATACTGTCCAGCCCTAATTTCTGAACATCATGTAGTTGTCATGAATCTTAGGAACATGTTCTAATTTTGAATACAGAACTGTCCTTCAAAATAATGGGAGTGAGAGTTGACCGACACTGTATCCAAACTCATAAAGAATGAATACCCCTTATATTTTAAATAAACAAGGATTCAAAATCTCTTATCGGAATGACCATGTTAGGCTGTATAAATACATCCAGAATCTATAGCAGAAGATATCTTGGCTAACCTAAAAAAATGTAAAAAGTCAGTGACTAAAAATCAGAGATTATTCATAGTCATCTCCCCATTAATCAGACAGGGGGAGAGTGGCATCTTTGGATGGTAATTCATGGCTTCCATGGGCTTTTCATTTTCTAAACAAAGATTTGTGTGACGAGCTTCCCTAACTAGGTAACTTTGTCAAGTACTCAAAATTAGGCAGAATACAATGTTTCAGAGCCTCCATGCCAGAATAATGAGACACTTTGTGTCCTTCAGCAAGTCAGTGAGGCACAACCCCGCGATACTGATAATTCATCCTCCTCAGACTGCAAAATATAAATGAACATTTACTTCCACACTTGCTGGAAACAATCTCTGCAAAATGTTTTGAACACAGTAACATTCATTTGCCAACTTCTGTTAAAGTCAGTGTAAAGCTACAGTCAAATATTTACCAAGATCAAATCTTTATCCACTGATGTGGCAGCTAAGTATGTCCCCTGCAAATTCTAGGTGAAATTCTCTGATGCTCTTTTGTGTTTGATGTCTGCCTTGTTCCATGCCTCTCATTTGCTATGAAAAAAACGCTTATTTCTTCTATGGCAGGTAGTATCCAGTGCTACAGGAGCATGTACAGATTGCTGTAATTTCATTAATTCAGCAAGCTTTGAAAAAGTTACTGAGGTGCTGAGATTTATCGCAGCTGCGTTAGAAGATGAAGAACCCAGTTTAAAACTATGTGAAACCACCAGCACCAAAAAATGCTTTAGGGGACACCAATGAAGTACACTAGATTCATAGCCAGAATGCTCCACTGGCAGCCACAGTGCAAACCACGTTTAAGAAGTAACTAGTTTCAACAAAGTAATTAGCTTTAGACATGAAGGGCGGTGGTGCTGAAAGCGCAGAAGTGGTATAGTTACTATTGCAGCCACAGAGTCCATATGAAACATTTCTCTTTTCAAGCATGCCCTTGACTTCTGAGGTTTTGTTTAGCTTGCTCCCCAGAGAAACAGGATTTTGATACTTTACTCCCTGAAGCATAATGGCATAATACACACAGCAGGTAAGTAACAGAAAACATTTTGCCTGAACATACTTAATCTTCTAGCAACATCTGAGAAGAAGCTGTCAGCTGAAAATCTACCATGAAGACAGGCAAGTGAAATGTATCTGCGTGTGCCCTTCAAAAGCATTCATGCATACATATGTTACTATTTACATAGCAATTGAATCTATAGTCTCGCTGGAATAGGTTATCCCTGTACTTCATGTAACTGCACAATATGAAGCATTTCAAAGATTTCACCTATATTTACAGGGACAGATATTCTCTCTTCAAAGCTATCTTTATTCCTGCCCAACAACTACCTAAGCAGTTATTTCTCTTCCACAGATACATGAATGTATATATTTATCCATGGCTTCTACAGGCTTGGTGGTTTGATGCTCATTTTACAGGCATACAAACTGCCTTTGAAGCAAGCGTTTAGAGGCTCCCTCCTGCCTGCACTAAGATCCACAGAAAGAGACACTCTTACACTACCCACTCCAGCACATTGTGCAATATGCAGTTTTCCAAAGATAAAAAAGACCCAGGAAAGCCCACAGCATTAAACTTGCACACCTAAGTACCAGTGAGACCAGACAATATGAAGCTGTGTACAAAACCCTTATTTCAATCCCACAGGCACGTGCATTGGGAGACAAAGGGCTGCATAATATCAGTCCTACACAATACAGCCCCACAGCTGTGGCAAGTGAAGTAACCCAGTTTAGCCTAGCATCCCCAGAATAATTCAACAAGCCCACTGACCTGTCTCAATGCCCACATGCAGACCAAGAAGCGCAGGCTGCAATGCCTGACTGTAGGCAATGCTTCTGCTTACCTTCCCTCTCCTATCTTTCTCAAACACAGCAGTTTAGGGCAAACTGCGTGTACAAAGGAAGCCTTCACCTTCCCTCCCTGAGCTCCTCACTGGAATGAGGCAGCTGATGAGTGCTAGACCTAGCTGAGCAAAAGGAAGCAGTGTTTGACCATTCAGTCAGTATTCTCGATTCACACAACTGTTGCAGTTCCCTTGAGGGGAAAACAGCACCAGGAGTGTCATAGCACCAGATCCAGCCTTCTGGCCATTCAACAACCTGGTCACAACGAGTTAGACTACTGAAATGGGCAAGCATCGTAACATGGCAATTCCTGGGGTAGCACTCAGAACTGCCATTTGTGATTTGCTTTGCTGTGTACAGAACCCATGGGGAAGGCTAGTAACGACTGAAAGTACCACACAATAGTAAGTTTAATTAAATCTTCTGCATCATTTCAGAAATGAAAAATTCTAAAACTCTCTAAAAAAATTATAATTAAAAATGTAGCACTGGAGAAATACAAGCTTATAATATGCCACTATAGCAGAGATTACGTTTGAAAGTTATAACTAGACAATCTCAAGCAATCTTTACACAGAAACACCTACAAGATGTTCAACTTGAACAAGCAAACTTAAATTCAGAATTACTTGACAGGATTGTAACACATGCCATTTAAAAAGTAGTAATCAGTTATGCCTGTGGGCAGGCTGAGTGAATGCTTTGTGACACACAGGTGTATGGAAGTTCCACTTACAGGTCTTTATCACCGTCTCTTTATCTGGAAACTTCAATATTTATTCTCTACTCTGCTAGTAGAAGAGCAGAAATAAAATGGGCAGTTCTTTCAAAAGATGGGTTTTCAAGTTTGGTTACCAAAGAAATAAAGGCAGAAACACTTTCAGATATTCTTTCCTGCCATGACCGCTAAAATAGAACATTATACAGAACTAGAGGAGGTAATGTAACTCACTGCAAAAAATCTGTTTACTCTGTGCAGGTTATTATCAAATCATTCAAACATTCAAAAGGTTTATTCCAGAATTAAATTGGAAAAAGGTGGATGTGATGACTTCGGATTTCTCTCTCTGCCTATGGGACAGTCTATGGATCAGCCTTTGTTGGCCTATTTCTCATTTTTTTTCTGCCTTTTAAATACTCAAAGCAAAACCATGTGCAATGCAAAATATACACAGCTAAGTTCTCTTACCCTGTGTATAATTCCAGCTGAATGAAGATGTTTGATACCACACAGCATCTGATAAAGAAGATAGGACATTCGTTCATGGTCTAGCTCCATCTGAATCACTTGGCAGAGATTTGCATCCATGAGCTCCATCACTATGTAGCTTATGAAAAAAAAATAAATCAGATAATACTGTCATTTCATTGTATTCGTTCTCTTGTTCATATTTCTGTGCGAGTATTTCTAAAATTAATTCTCAGCTTTAGTTCAAAGCAGACTTACACATCTTGAAATTCTTCCAGGGATTTTTGTGGCGTGAACACATTCAGTAGGCCGATTATCTGTAGGAAGGGGGAGAGGAAGCATAACTGCACCACAGCAATAGCAAAGCTGCAAAGTCAACATTTCAAAACCGATACCAGTGTTCTGAGGTGAGCTTCCTTGAACACACTGAAGCTCAAGATGTTTAGCGGTTCAACCAGGCCTGGCTGTATATATGCTGTAACAGATGCTAATGATTTTAGAATTTTTCCTCTGCAAATCATATTATCTAAAGACATTCTATGTGCATTAAATGCTATTCAAAGCTTAAAACCTAAGAAAGTTAGTCAGTCTTCCCCTGCCTTATCCTTTCAGTTCAAAGAAAGCTGGTAAGATTTTTGTTGCATATGAAAAGTAAAACAAAAAACTAATAAAGATTACCTAACAGGTATCACTGCCATTGACAGAGGTGAAACAACTATGCTCAAAGAGAAAAACAGATTCTTGGAGCTGCTCCAGGACACTTCCCAGTTGCTAAGAATGGATGGGATGTGGAGAAACAGGTGAAGCTACATCAAGAGTCAGGCAGGCTTGTTTATAAAAATACAAATTATACTATCAGGTAAAACTTCTTTCACATAGTCCACATATAAAGCATCTCTGTGTTAGAAAAAATACAAAATTTTCCCAAGTAGCTGCAAGGCAGAGTAAATCTTCCATGACACTCTTCTCTAGCACCCAAGGAAAATTTTATCTTGCTGAAGGGGGATTAAGAGGGAAGGTGAAGAAGACTGCACATAGCTGTCACTGAAGGAAGACAATGGCCAGTACCAGACTTCTGTAGCTCATCTCTGATAATTTTATCACTTATTCTCTACCCATTTCTGTGCTCTGATCTACTCCACAACTTCATAAGCATCAGGCAGTTCCTGTTGTCATAACACATGATTCCTGACTCATTCATGCACCGGGAAAAAGACAAATAAATTATTACAGCCTTTTTCTTCTAATTGTCCAGCAGCAAAAACAGAAACAAGGATGCACTTACTACTCATGGTAATTCTTATTTGCCGGGTGCTTGTAAAATGTAGCAGTGTAACACTGACTCCCTTCCTGAGGTTGAAGGGCAGGTATGAAAAACTAGTCAATAATAGACCTTCTGAAAGACCCTTCTATACTTACCATGGGAGATACAACCATGCAATGAAAATCTCTGTAATCTACAGAGGTTGCCATCCTCTCAAGTCACTTTAAGACTTCTACAAAGAACAACCTTCAAGTTAATTCTTTAACATTTAAAGCAGGGCACTGCACTCACATTTTTGTGATTAACGCACTTCATAAGAACAAGCTCTCTGTAGGCTCTTTTGGCATGGGTCTGGTTCTGAAATGGCCGGCTTAATTTCTTGATCGCAACATTTCGTTCAAGGATAGCATCATAAGCTGCACTGTAATTAAAAAAAAACATTATTACATCCCAGTGTCAATATCCCTTAATTTGTGGCAGCTGCCACTTTTTTTCAGATACCTTGTATGATGTCTGCAGATAAACCAAATTTCCAGTAGTATTCAACTTTGGGGTGTGCAGCAAAGTGCTCCTGTGTGCTGAATGATCCACAATTTAGAACTGTTTCCCTGATTCATAGTATTAATACATGACAATCTCCACAAAATAATACAAGATCACTGCTTCCTAAAATATCTTATTAAAGATAATGAGTTCTTGGCACTCAAGAAGAGACCACTTCAAAAAAGATCGAAATCACTTCAAACATTAAGAGCATGTCAATTTTATGTAAAATCTTCACATTGAACGGGATGAAGGAGAGAGGAAAAGTAGGTTACATAAGGCTCCATGCTTTCCACTTACGCGGTTGCTTAATATCCTCATGACAATCATTGTTAAGATAAAATAAAAACAATGTTAGGAAAACATCAACATCTTGATGCCACTGGCTTTCACTTGGTAAAAAGAAAGAATAACATTGTGTTTGCAGACTAATGGCAAGAATGCTGTGTGATTTGGTGACATAGGCTGTCTAACTGATGAAGAATGTTACTGGGGACAACTCCCATACATATCCCATTTCTATGACAGGAAGGCACGGATTTTGTTTCCTGAAGCAGCAATACAGCAGCTGACTACCACACAGGCTCAGGAAATATTTATCAGTTACTCAAAAAGCCTCAGAAGGGTAAACACAGATTTCTTGTATCAACAGTGGTACTCAAACCTAATGAAGAACATTTGCCAGTAAATGGTCAGAATCTACTATATCCAACCAGCTACTTTAAAAAAGCATGTTGTCTACATAGTATGCAAGCTTGAATATTTTATTTTATTTTTTTTTGGTTACATTATCAAAATCTCTAGTCACTATCAAAGAAAGAAGAAATGGGAACAACACATAGCAGTCATTTTCTTTGATTTACTTTTTCCACTACTTGCATTTCCCACACCTACACCCAAGATAAGGAATATCTTCCAAAAAAGCAGAGAAGAGGTGGCCAGGAAAGACTGACAACACAGCACTCCTAGTATTTTAGCTTCTGCATTCCCAGAGCATAAGAGTAGCCTTAGAGTCTGTTTCAGTATTAGACATGGTTGAGCCTTTAGGCCATCTACTTGATGCTCCTCCAAATCAAGATGGATCAGGTCACTTTTTTTTTTTTTTTTCAAACAAAACAACAGAACAAAAACCACAACCTAAATCACAGAAATTACACTCTATCTGCTCCAGACATGGGCAAGATTTAACCACATGAGCACTGCAGTCATTCGCAGGGTAATCACAACAATTTAACTAAAACAGAGCTTCAATTACCACTAGTAGCAATTACAGAATGACACTAGAGTAATTCCATGGTCAGGTTTTGGATCTCAGCTGTAGGAGGGGCAGTAAATTTGGAAAACAGGCAGTAGCATATGACTGGGAATCAGAAGGACAAAAATACCATCTAAAGCATCTACAGCAACTAAACAAACTAGTCAAACAACTGCCTACATCCTCATATTAACACACATGCAAACAAAATTCAGATCAGTTTTTCTACTGCTGCTACTTACAGACTAAATAATCTTAATGCTAGAAGTTAGCATTTCAAAACTGACTCTCTCTAGTAGTACCCTTCAAGTTTTCATTTGCACTAAGCACACTGTTTTATTATTAAACCAGACAAAACATAGACATGAATTAAAAACCCACCCACACCACAGAGTCTCTAAACAAGACAAAATCAAGACAGTAAAGAGGTTACAGGGAAAAGTGTTTGGCAAGATGATGCTTTTCTCTGCCCTCCTCTTCCTTGATGTTTCTTTTGTATGTTTATGTCCCTGGTTAGCATCTTAGAAGTTGAAGTGAACTGGAAAATCTTAAGGCTCCTGTGCTATCTACATCCTTCTCTTGAACATTCAAAAAAAACCTCCAAGAAGTTCAAACCAATGTTTATCTTTGGGTCAGTATCACTGCACAGGAAACAGTGCCTACAAGCAGCTAAATGTCACCAATTTTAAATCAGTTGGACACTTTGGTCCACACAGCAGAAATCCTATTAAAAGAACTGTACTGTCAAGTAATATTTTCCTAAACTGCATCAGGTATTTAGATATTACAATGACAGTCAGCATCACAAATGCTAACTGAAACAGGCAACTAAAAAAACATTTCAAGAAGTAAAAGCATTTACAAGCAGCGAATATTATACAGATTATTTCTGGCTTTTGTTTCAGTGTAAACAGTGTGGTTTAGGATTAGGATTAGTTTCTTTATCCGGTTCCACCTCCCACCCCCTGCCCTTAATTTATGGGACTCAGCACAGCTGTCTGAATTTGCACAGAAGGGCAACAGTGTGGAAGCAGGAAAGGACCTACATCAAAAAGCAACAGCCCTTGCTGAGGAAAAACGGCCAACAATTACTGTTGACTTTTTGCACGTAAAAGGAAGCTCTACACACTCCTACTCAGTAACATACAACAGTTAAAGGACTCAGAAAATTCTATTAAGGGAACCTAAAAAT
This sequence comes from Chloroceryle amazona, assembly GCA_027560015.1. Lineage (NCBI taxonomy): Eukaryota > Metazoa > Chordata > Aves > Coraciiformes > Cerylidae > Chloroceryle > Chloroceryle amazona. Next base: position 92,696 of record JANHFX010009517.1, read on the forward strand.
ACGTTTAAATTTTAAGGAAACCTTACCACACTATCCCTTGTGCTCCTGATCCTATTGGTTTTAAGTTTTGATACCGTTTCAATACAGTAAAAGTAGAGTCTCCAATTTCAACGCTGTAGAAATTGTTGTCGCGCTTGCTTCTGCTCATGACGGCAACTTAGTTAGATTGCTTCATCCAAATTTTGATTCTGGTCTGTAAAGAGACAAAATTTGAAAAACTAAGACTTTATGACTGTATGTAATCGGAGAAAAGGCAAAAATCCTTAGAATATGTGGAAGATGCTTCCTAAGTAAGTCCCATATGCAAATATATGTTATTTTTAAGGTCTACCAGAATGAGATAGGAACATTCATAAAAATAAGACATTTCAGACATGTGCTAAGATAGTATTCTGGAAAGGCAAGAGTAAAAGAAACACAAAAGTGAATGAATCATGGCAAAAATTTTAAGGTGGTAATGACAGAAGATCAGAAGGAAAGAAGCTAGAGGGCTGAGAGTGCTTCCATCCCTTCACACATGCAGCAGGGCTGCAGGGTTTGGACCAGACACTCTCTAGAGGTCCCTTGCAACCTAAATTTTTGCATTACTCTGTAACTACAAGTCTTCCAGACAATCCAATCATCAAAATACTCTTGGTCACAGCAGCCAGGAACACCTGTCACTGATGTGGAAACATACACCATCATCTAGGCCAGAAAAGGAAAACTGGCCTTGTCAGAGAGCTCACATACCAACTCCTATGAATAAAAGTAATCATCAGGGAAAGAAAGACCAAGAGTAAGAAAAAGGATGCATATGCCACCCAAACCCCCTCACAAAGGCAGCATCTCAATGCATATGGCTGCAGGAGAAAAAAATAAAACTGCACAGTGGCTTTTATTTCCGTTTCCTTGATGTTAACTGTGCACATTTAATTTTCACTTTACATGGGTTCTGGGTGTAGTTGTAACAGATGTTTAGTAGTGCAAATGCCTATTTAACTAGAAGAAATTCTTTTATTTCTTCAAGAGCAACAGCATGCTGCCTTCCTTTGTTACTAACTAAGGAAAACAGATTCTTAGCTTCTGTACACCATGACACCTTTCATTTGTTAAATTTTAAACAGACAGTGCAAATGTGGCTTCCACAAATATTGTCACAAATACTGTACAAGCAGAATTCTTTTAAGAATCCGTAAACTTACAAAATTCCACTTTCAACTACCTAACCTGCATTCATTTCAGCTATACTAGGTGCAGTATAAAGCACTCAAGTTCTAAAAGGACACACCTTTAACTATTGAAAATTAAAAATGCTCTACATTAACTGGCATTTATCTCAAAAGAAATGTCTATTGAACAAGACCCTTCTACAAAATACCGTCAAAAAATGAGTCTCTGTAACAAAGACTTAACTAAATGCCAAAGAAGCTTGTATCAGTGTGTTAGCAGTACTGTTGAAGGCTTCTTTCCTCAGCTGATAGGGGAGGCATAATTGGGCATGAAATGTTGCTTGGCAGAAGAAAAACTACACAAGCTGGGGATCCAGACTGTGAACGGTAGCTCTATGGGGTGGAGGCAGGCTTACTGGAGGGTGCCAAAAGCCTAATTTCTTAGCAATACACAACACCATCCCCAGCTCTTTCTTCTCTACCCCTTTTATCACTACATCTTTGGACTCTTCTTTCTCAACACTTCACAGATGTACTCACAAAATTTTGAATAAAGATGGTCAACAAACACATAATGATTAAATAAAAACCCCAACTGAATTAGGAGAGAGAAAGTTTGCTGGGGAAGATAAGAAATCAGCCAAACAAATTTTTGAATCAGAAAACAAAGAACGAAGACAAGTATTCACACAATCTTACATCTATTCATTGTCAGCAGAGATAAAAAAAAGCAAGCCACTATTGAATGTATCCAGTAAAACTGTATTAAGATGTAGTGGCATTGAACAACGTAGGATTAGCCACAACAGCTTAGTAGATAGAGCTCTGCTGTTTGGTATCAGCATCAAGATAATGAAAGTTTCATATTTCACTTTGGATAATTCCTCAGAAACAAATACAGGAAGGACTGCTTCTCACCATCCAAGGTTTTCAGATGAATGTTGAAAACTTCCAGTTTAAAGGTCAGTATTTTGAATTGCCAAAATCAAGTCTTGAATTGAACTTTCTTTCAATTTGGTAAACTTCATAAGATCAAAGGGTGAAACAAATTAAGTATACTTTAAGAAAAGGACACCAAAAGTATTCTCTTAGAAAATAATTCCTTCATATTAACGCATTTTACATGTGTACCACACATGGTATTATTACAAAGCAAGTTTTACTGCCTTAAAGCTTTGTCATTTGCTACATGCTGAATACTGTAAACGTGCCTGGCAATAGGTACTAGGAAACTTCTATTTAGTAACCACTTTAAAATTCATAATACTACTTTAGCATATAATAGCATATAAAATATATCCTTGGTTATTTTTACTAGGGTAAAAGAAAAAATAATTCTTTGTGTAATCTTTTTGTAATAAAGCTTTAAGTCAGTCCTGAATATATTAGCTTTGCAGTCATCTAGTTACTGCCTCTAATCAATTAACCGAACCCGCTCTGCCCACAAGATAAATGAAAAAAAATGACCAAAACACAAACTATTTGCACACTAACAGCCGTTTCTTTCACATTTTGTATGGTGAGCTGTTGTGGGATCTAATTAAGCCACGTGGGCGTTAACACACTCAGGTCAGCATAGACGAGGTCTCAGAACATACATATGCTTTCCCCTTGCCTCCAACCCTCCAGCATTTAATCCAGCCATTACAGCTTCCTCAGCCTGAACCAGCCCTGACGCACATCTTCTCTGTACCTCTCACTTCAAAGTCTCTTATAACTTCTACAGTTTTGTCCATCAACCACGCAAAGTATGAGCCTCTCATTTTATAAGCAAGTTTACTTCCACTCAGTGCTTTTGCTCCCGCTCAGCTCAGAATGCACTCTGCTACCCATCTCTTTATCTCTCACAAAAGGATCTTCAGAAGCGCCTGGTATTTGCCCAGCTCTGTAAATACAGCTCCCAGAAGAAAGCCAAAGACTTCATTTTTTCCTATCTGTTAATTTACTGGTGACTGGCCTTATGAAGTCTTACTTCAAAGATCCACAACACCAAAAGTCTTAGTCTTTAAATATTAAACTGAGTCTAAATTCAGAAACTGTCAGACTTTCAAGATTCTTACGCAATGTATCCCTGCAATTTCTTTCATTAAAACATGATTAAGCTCTATCAGATAAACTCGCCTGCCTGAAATTTGACATTTTATTCCATTTTCTAGCAATTTTGCAGAAACACATATGGAAGAAAGGCAGGATGCAGATTCCAGGTTTCTATTATTAATGAGGAATCTAATCATACATTTGTCCCATTAACTGTCACCTTGCCAGAACAGTGTCAACTGTCAGCAGGGGAAGAATCCATTCCATTTCCTCTCGCACATTAACTATTGTGCTTTTCCTTGAAAATACCTTGCCTAAGCAAATTTCTATACAAGGCACCCTTTTAGCAGCAACCCACAATTACTTAATATAAGGACACTCCAAAACTGAACCCTAAGATAGCACATTGTGGTTTGGCATATTGACTTAGTAATTCTTCAGAATGCCATAAAGTTATTTACTTCAGGAAGTACAACAAAAATGAAGAAAATGAAATAACACTGTATCCACAGAGTGAAAGTCCCCTAAAGGACACAAAAGGCTGTGCCTAAGTCTTAGTCAAGCAACTAGAATTCAACAGTCCTGCAGGAGACTTATAGATGGTGAACAAGTTCCACTCATCACTACTTTTATACAGCCTGATGAAGTTTAAGTCGTGAAAGCGTGAACATGGACACACTGAACTTGTGGCTCCTTGAAAAGACAAGTAGCATCTATCTATAAAAGTAAATGCCATGGCTAATCTTAAGGTATGCACATGCATAAAAATATTTTGTTGACACCCCATCCTCCTCCTCCACAAGCGAATAATACTGACAATGAAGACCAACAACATTTCTTCACCCAGCTATAAAATCAGCATATTTAAAACAACAGTAAGATTTTAGAATAAAAGAAATAACGTATAGCAATGTTTATGTACAAAATTCAAACATTTGCCATTTACTCCTGTTGAAAGGCATGTACCTTAGCATGTCTCAACAAGGTTGCTGTATATATTATATAAACTTGCTGACTTCAAGATATCTGGAAGATAACATCTTGCTGACTTCAAGATATCTGGAAGATAACATCTTGCTGTATTTTAACGCTAATATCAAACTTTATCTCTAATATAGAAAGCATTCAATTTATTAATCAATATATGGACAGTATATGTTAAAATATTTTTTAAAGCCTAAATACACCAGAGAAACAGAGGATTTGGGGATAGAATGGTAGGGTGGATGAGACAGGAGCTAATCCTTTGCTCATACAGCTTTCACATAAAAAGTCTGACTTCAGGTGCATGAAAAACCTTAGAAATGGCCAGATGGACTTAGATATAGATAAAACAAAAAACTAACAATGCAAAATTATATAAATAATAGCAATATATTTGGTAAACTCGCCTTTGCAGAGTGTGTAAACTGATTTATTTAGAAGGCAGAGAGAGAGATGACTTGATGCTTATTCCAGGCCCCATTTTATTTAATGCTTTTTAAGCCTAAGATCTATACCACTGGACAGTGCTATTGAAAAAGGGCCTCCAAACTAGCAAGGCTTCAACTCTAAACACCACACTCCCAAACTGCTGATGAATTTAATGTGTTCAAACTAGAGTTGGCACCAGTGTGGCTCAGTCAAGGTTTATGGTTATGCAGAGCTTGTGGTACAGACCCAGTTATTCAGACCTGTACCCACTATGCCATTATGGCTGGATTTGGGCAATCTCACCTTTTGCTTTTAAAATCAATCCAGGCTCATATGCAGCAGGACTCTGAGAAGTTTAGCTGAAACAGCAGGCAAATAAAAGAACTTGTTCAGCTCACATGGGCCCTAAGCATTGTACTCCTGAGTTAACAACAAGTTTGTGTATCCACAATTAGAACTTAACTGGAAATCTGTGTGCTTTCAACTAGACATCTGAATATCTACCTTCAGCGCGTCGCTACCATCAAATAGTATTTTCTTGGCTATCACACCTGCTAGCCTTCACATCAACTAGATAACAAGTCTGTGCTTTTAAGATCATAGATGACTTCAAAAATAACACATAATTATGCATAATCTTACTTCTCTTGTGCAGTGACCTGAATGCAAGCATTCCAGGCATACAGAGGAACAGAAATGGAACAGGTTTTGTAGAAGAAAGGAACTCTCAGTTTACATAAGATCACAAAATATTTTATGACCTCTTCTGCACTTTTCCGTCACTAGAGATGGTAACAGTTAACAAGAAAGCTTCAAAGGTTGCACTGCAAAGTGACAAAACCCATATATTTGAGAGATGTCTCTTATTTTCAGACAAAGAATACGGAACCCAAGAGATAATTTTGTCACTAGGGACACAGAACTGGTTAGAATACTGCCAACTTAAAGGGTGGAGAAACATATGCTCTGTACAGTTAAGTCTCTAAGACTCCTCATTAACGGTTGGTTTATACCTTTGCAAAACAGCATAAGAAGAAAATCCAAGATTCATCCCATGCACAATACCTTACCCTAAGGGTCCTTAAAGAAATTACACTTACTCAGCTTGTTCCTACTAAAGTAAAGAAGTGCAGCTGAGAAGCTATTTACATACGCTAGTGTCTTGAAATCTAACAAAATACAAGAAGCGCAATATAAGAAATGAGAAAAATCATAGGAGGGAACAACCATCATTAGGTATAGCTTTTGCATGGAATCAGACTGAGTTTTCATGTTCACGGTTTCTAAAGCAATCCTTTCCTAAAAGCAAGCATAAATGGGCTTAGTCTTAGAAGAAAACTAGCTAAGCCAGCAGTCTTTGGGGCAAGACACGTCTTAGCTGCAACACATCTATCAACTAAGACAGAAACCTACTTACGCACACTGAAGACTGGGGGTTCCAGGGTATAACTGCTTTATGATTAAGGAAGATTACTACTGTAGCTGCTCAGAAGTACAGTGACAAGAAATTAAGATCCTGACAGGCAGAGATGCAGAAATGAAAGAAGGCAATTTTGAAATAAAACAACTGTATACATTAAAACATTAGTTAGTAATATTATCAACATTATACTGACATAAGCTACATATCAATGATGATTCCATAACTCCAGTTAGCAAGGGATCTATCACTACTGAAATGAATATTCTGTAGGAATTTGTCATTGACCTAGAGAAAGTGTTTCAAGGATGTGCTAGATTGCTACCAAAAGCAAAACAAACACACAGTGTATATTAAGCTCCTGCATTAACATATTTCTTTGTGAAAACAGAGATCACCCATAGCTAATCTGCATGCCTCATGCGATTGTGAATCCTTCTCTGATTTTCAGCTGTCACATTTAAAGGCTTCTGGACATCCGCTAGTGAATATTGCAAATGAGACCCCACTTTTCAGATACCTAAAAATGCTTCAAGGCTCAAATTTAATTAATGAAAGAAAAAAAAAAGCATTCTGGTTCTCAAAGGTAACTTCATAACTTGTTCAGTCATTCACAAAAATAATAATGGTTTTAATAACTTTTTTTAATGTGCCATAAATGCAAAAAGGGTGTATTTAGATTTGTTATGACTCACCTACTGCTTTTAGGTTCAAACAGATAAAGGTAAGTCACTTCAGTGTGCATGAAGATGACAAAGACACATCTGGGTTTTTTTAAACTTCAGGATTGTTATGTATTCTTTTTTAACACTAATTTTTTACAGAAAATTCAAAGCTAACTTCTTAAATCCCAAAAGCATGCTGACTTTCTACACCAAAGACAGTAATTTCAGAAAAGATGACAGGTTTGGTATAGAAAAATAAATATGGCTTTAAAGCAAAAAAAATATTTGAGTATGCAATAGCAAAATCAAACTTAAGAGAATATACTATATGGGCTGTTTGTACCAATAAATTACCTCAGCAAATGTTACTGCCAGACTGATAAATCTCCTGGGAAGAGAGCCCTCTCTGTTAAACTAATTCTGTTCTTGGTATATTTTACAAGAAACTATAAAGAGTCTTAAATTACCAATGTAAAAAAATCCATTAATATTAATATAATCTTTTCAGTGATTTAATTTTGCAGTTTACAGGTTCATATAGTGGCTCCAACCTCTCATGCTCCAGCCAGATCACATGATGACTTTTTCTATTTGTCTAGAAACTAGATATAGTTCTCTTCATATATTTCTGTCATCTTATCTGACTATTAAGACAGTAACTGTAATATAAGGAATCTACTATGAGGAGGAGGATGTGTAGGGAAATAAACCACCCCCTTCTCCACTCCAGCAACATTTTCTTGGCCAGTATTCACATTACATATTTTCCATAAAATGATCACTTAATTCAATGCAATTGCAATGAACTGAGTTTAATTCTGTGTTTCAAAAATCACTTGGAGACCTAGTTGGTATCAAGGAGCTGTCTACCACCTAAACAGCACAGCCTCACACAACACTCACTCCATACTGAACACCCATTCAGAGCTGCACAGTGAGCAGCTCCCATCTGTAGAAAAGTAAAATAAAGAAATTCATAAAACTAAACCGAACATTTGCTTTACTATTACATACAAACCAATCTGTATATGGGATGGTTGGGAGCACAAGAAGGTCTAAACAAAGGAGGAAGCATGTCTTCCCTTTGACAAGGAAGATCAAAAAATTACATTGTTTGGAAATCAGTGACTATTCCATAACTCTGGTTTTGTAAGCTACTTGCAGAACATCTAAAATACAACTTCTTGTCATAAATTCTTAAGCTGGTAAATATAAAAGCCAAACTTATTTCTTTATTAGTTGTCAATAAAAATTCCCTTAGAAAAATCTAAAATTCTGCTAACTTCAATACATCGTGCTGTCTACAAGACCATTCCAAGGACTTGCTATCACCTCTCGCAAAAGGCGCTCACAAAACAAGTCTGATAATCTGATTTTACTCTCCACAAATGATGTCTTTCCCCAGATGCCAGTTCAAACAGATGCCAGTTCTGTTTGTAACAGACAAGTAATCCTCACATACAGAGAGCTTTCTTAGAACCATCATCTTCAGATGGAAGTATAAAAGAAGTGTAAAGGACCTCAAGAACTGTGAAGTTCACACACATTAGTAGTGATTGAAGGTAGTAACTCAGAGAAAAGTAAGAACTTTTAGGGCTGACCATACTTAAGTATACAAGGTCACTTCAGCTTTTGCAGATGAGGTACTCTCAGATGCTCTAAACCAGGCTGCCTTCTGGCAACACATACATCTCTCTGGTCTCTGGGTTACTTCTAGTCCCATACTTCTCTCCACAGACCTATCAACACACACTATCCCTTCCTTATTTCCTTTTCTGCCTCAAAAATACTTGCCTCCTATACTTCATCAAGTCCAGCTTTGAGGTCAACCTCCCCCATTTCCAGCTTCCAGCAGAGGCTTTCCTGTGCTTCCTCACAGCAGAGGCAGTTCACTGAATCCTCACAAACTCCAGATCTTGCACTTCACACATGGGCAAGAAACTATGTTTCCCCTATAGCTTTTCTAAAATGTCAAGGCAGCCTTGACTACCCAGGAGAAAGGAATCTTTCTAACTTCCAGTTACAACTGTGGATTATGGAAGAAACCCTGCAGTTTTAAAAATCAAAAAACAAAGCAAGAGTTTTTCCAGATCCCAAATCCAAGAAGACAAAACTAACAAAGAGGAACCTGAATTAGCAGAGCGAGATTTGCATTTTTTCCCCATCTGTACAGTGAGGAAGAGGCAGGATGCCAGGATCCAAGTGCACTGAGGATGAACTAATCTTCAAGGGGGACATCATGTCTATCTCTGAAGCTACTGATCCATACTAGTCAGCTTCTCAAGAATGCAGAGTTGCTCTTCAGCAGACACCCAGGTAACAGCCCTCTTATTCTTACTCTTGCAAAAATGGGTCAACTTTTATGTTTAATGCTATTATAGTAGAATTCGAAGGGCAGGAAAGAGAAAATTTCTTCATAGAAACACCATCAGCAACTTTTAAAATTTATTTTAACTACTTTTAGTGAGCTTCCTGCAAATTCAATCTTTCCCAGCCTAATATTTACACATTTTATAAATGTAGTGCCCAAGCCAGATACTGTGTTACCCATTGAATAAAAATAACTCCAGTGTATTATGGCAGTATTTCGGAGCTTCCTTGTTTGCTTTGGAGGGAGAGGAGAAGAGAGCTTCTACTGACAGCCAGACAAAGATTTCAAAGATTTCTCCAGAGTACAGGAACATACTTATTTAGACACTGGAACAGGCTGCCCAGGGAGGTAGTGGAGTCATCATCCCTGGAGGTGTTTAAAAAATGAGTGGATGTAGCACTTGAAGCTATGGTCTAATGGACAGATAGATGTTAGGATGAGGGTTGGACTTGATGATCCTGGAGGTCTTTTCCAACCCTAATGATTCTATGATTTCCCAAGCAGAGCTGTTCTGCAGCAGCTGCTGGCAAATGCAGCCCCTTGACTTTTCCCTTTTTGTGCTGCTCTCTCAAACAAGGCAATTTCACCTGAGGCTGAAAACATGTTCTGCACTGTCACTGAAGCTAGGACACCTTATGGATTCTATTTGCAGGGTTGGTCATACCGGCACGAACTTGAGGCTGTTATGTTCTCTAGTACTGCTCCTGTCAGACTTATCTGATCAATACCATAGCATCTCAGCCAAAAGTAGATGTACCCACCAAACAGCATGTCATTTTGGGAACCTCACACCAAAGGTTTCACAAGCCATGATGAAAGGTTAATAATAAAATCAGTAATAAGCCTGAACGGCTCATTTTCAACATTATGTTTTATACACTTGTGCTTGAATTCCCTGAATCAAATTATGTTCAAATACTAGATAGCCAGAAAGAGCAATCAGTCACAGGTTGCAGTCAGTCACCAGTTCCAAAATGTTAACAGGTTGAACCTGAAACTGAGGAAACCTGAAATTGGAGAAAGTGAGCAGAGCTCAGTGATTCTTGTGTTAGGCAACTGGAACTTCTCCACTTCCACGTTTCAAGTAACTTCAAATGGTATGTTATGATGTCAGAAGTAACTAACAATTCAGAAGCTGTAGTAGTAAGGAAAGAGATGTGACTGGCAGTGACAAAATGAAGACTGTAACTAGCAGAATATTGAGATATTGGCATTTGTCGAGAAATGGGTAGTGCAAAATCACATCCAAACACATAGAAAGCCACAAGAGCTCCTTCCTGTGGAGTGCAGGGAAGGCCAATGTGCCCACTTCACATCACATTTCCCTCAGAAGCTCAAAGCGTGCATTTATGCAAAACAAGTATCAAAATGTATATTTTCTGAAGTGGTTAAAGAAAATGCTACTCCTGAGTGGGGATCACCAACTTTAAATGCTGAACCTGCATCCACAGCTTTTGAGTATCCTCTATATAAAAATCAATATTATACTGCTACATACGTTTCCAAAGAGGATTCTCATCTTGTGAAATATCTCTTACAAAACACACAAAATAAGGCCATCAATGTAATTTCTGCTACTTCTAAAACATTTGTTTTATTTAATAACAAATCATGAACTGATTTCTTTACAGACAGAAAAAAAAAGCACCACGTACCTTGCACGAGCAGGAAAATGAAGAATCAAGTAACAAATGCACACACAGTCAATTATTCATAGAATCACAGAATCATTTTGGCTGGAAAAGACCTTTAAGATCATCAAGCCCAACTGTTAACCCGGAACTGCCAATCCACCCCTAAACCATGTCCCACAGTATCACATCAGTAAGTCTTTACTTCTAGGGACAGTTACTCCACCACGTCCCTGGACGTTCTGTTCCAGTGCTTTACAAACCTTTTGGTGAAGGGGTTTCACAACTTACATCAATTTTGATTTTATTTTCAATACACATTTTTCTGCTTTTTATCAACAAAGCTGTTATTGAGAGAGTTTCACTTCATCTATCTTCCTACTCTTGCACCTCAGTTTCTCTACACTCTAAAATATTGTCACATAATGCCAGTCTATAAGCTACTGCTCTTCCACTACAAAAACTATTAGCATATGGTAGTCACTTATGAAGCATTAAGGTATTACTTGTTAACAGCACAAGTAAAAGAGATCTCCAAAAAGCTTGGGAAAAAACCCACATGGGACTGCGTGTTTCTACTTAATCTTCTGCACACTACCTAAACCAGACAGATAACTGACCTCACCTCTGGCACTTTTAGCGCTACTTGGTTTTATCTCCCCTTGACAACAGTCACTAAAGCAGCTGGGCACAGAATAAAATTATCCACAGATAGTTGGTTTAGGTCCTGCCTGACAACTAGGTAAAACACACCTTACGGACACCACCACCTCGTAACTTTGTAACATGGGAAGATGAAATAAAACAAAACTGAGATTCAGAAAATAGAAGAATGAGAAGGTAAGTCAAAATAGAAAGCACAGTCTTGCCTGAAGGCAAGGCAATAAAGAAGTGTAAGTGAATGCTATCAGCTCCATGAAAAGATGCGAAAACTGTGCTTGTTTATTCACCATTCCCTCAGCCATCTCCCTCTCCTCTAAGAGAGCAGGGCAAGCCTTGACCGTTTAAGGCATGGGAGATGAAACCTGACACTTCATCATCTGTGAATATTAAAGACTTGGTGCTATCTAGACTTCCTGGTTCCTGCAATATATGTTTTTTTAAAAGGTACATATTCTGAATACTAAGCAATCTCTAGAGAGAGACACCAAACTAAGTATTTAAAACAGCCTGATATTAAGAGTTATGAAGTTTAAGATTTACCCAAACTTTTTCTGAGGCTTACAAGGTGATTTTGGTGATGGTCAATTCTGCCCTAGTTATCCAAATCATCAACAAATCAGCAGCAGATACCACCTCCCAGCACTTCTCATGGTCAAGTCAGTTCCTGTAATGTGACCAGGAAGTCAACACAGCTGCTCTGGCGTACCAGTGCAGTCCGCCTGGAAAGTCCTTACCTGTGGCCAATAGCACTTATTTAACATCTGTATCCTCACCAAGGTATAAAACACTTGTGATGTAGTTCATTACAATGACACTCAGCTACTATATAGTACTCTGCACTGTAAGTTTTCTAGGGGTTTGTATTTTGTGATAAAGGTATATATGACACAGAGATCAACACAGGAGGTTGGAGAGAGAAATTACGTATCTGTAATTGAATATACTACAGTTTCTCCATTCCTAACCATTGTTTACTTAAGAAATAATTAGCAGAAGACATTCTTTAAGGTAAGTATCCTCCTTCCTCTTCAAAATAGCTTTCAGATTGACATGCCAGTAGGATGTAAGTAAAGAGGCGGATAAGCTGCAACACACGATACTGAGCAGCCTTCACACTGGCACTTTTAACACTGAAGATTCTCACCTGCCTCTCCTCTCAATTTGTTTATGGACTCCTGAACTGTGATTTTAATTAATCACACAGAAAAAGAATGTTAATAGATAGCGTGTTCCTAGAACAAGCATTAACAGAATGAACAGTGCTACATCTACCAAAAAAAAAAATAAAATAATCAAAATCACTCTGCAACCATTGTGCTGTGCTACATTTCACCGGAGAGAATCTCTATAGTTTCTTCAGTGTAATGTCAGATGAAGCTCCACTACAGATGGTTCCACGATGAATCCTATTATCACAATATATTAAGTAACACTTTGCCAACTGTCTCTTGCGGGTCAGTTTTGCCACAGAAATCACAAACCAGAATGTCTCCATCAAAAGACAATTCGTGTAATTCCACGGTTTGGCAAATAAGCTGTTATGACAGAAGATTAAAAGACTATTCTTAGCAAAACTCTCTTTTTCAGAAATAATAGGATAAAGCAAGGATCTTCCAATTCCTTAATACTTTTTCAAATAAAAGATTATACTGAATGCGTGCTGCTGGACCCAGAAAAGAAGTTAAAAGTCTCACTTAACCCATAACCCTGCCAAATGACTGGGACTACTGCAGTGAAGGAATGCTATTCCATATTGGTTTAGATACCTCCCTTTTGGGCAGAATCTTATGTCATGACACATTATCTGATTCTCTGCCCATCCTATGACCAAAGTAGTAACACAGAACAAATAGTCAAAGCATCAGCAAAGTAAATCAGTAAATATGACTCTGAGTGCTTCAATGAGATCTGCATAGGGTGAGAAACAAAATCGCATTCCAGGATTGCCCAGGGGTAGGTAGAAATGCTTGTTCCTTAACACCTTCTTGTAGGGGAAGATGAAGTACATGGAAGCTAAATGTTTCAGCAGAAGAAACAGACCAAAAAATTCTCTAATTCTTTTAAAGGACAACAAAAAGCAAACAAAAGATATCAAGTGACCTAAAATACTCAGTAAATATCAGTGATGAAGAGGAGAATAGCTACAGTACATTAGAGGAAGCAAGGAGCTGCCTAACAGCTGGAAAAAAAAAGGGTTTTCAGAATGTTTTAAAACTACATTTAGGAATCACATCAGTAGTGCCACAAAAAGTAAGTAAAGCTTAAAACATTTTTACTTTAAATTCCAGTTACAAAAACTTAGAATCCAATTATGAATGTGCAGCTTTCACTAGTTCATGCATTTATCTGTTAAATAGAAGCAGATTAATGTGCTATGAAATCCTGTCTAAAGTATTTGGCATAAAATACCTCAGTAATAAGAGCTTTAGAATGGAACAAAAAACTCCAAGAAATACTAAAACCTCAGTACTGACAATTCCTTCACAGATACCTCCTGTGCGGCAGTACAGTACTTTGCACAATAATTGACTGGGAGCAGGGTGGGGTGGGAAGGCAGGCAGTACTTTTCAAATTAAAGGCTTTACTTTCTAGGTAGTTTGTAGGAAACTACACAAATCTACAAGATTCTTTACTAATGGCAACAGAGTCTGTTGGGTTGTCCCATTTCTCTTAGACTTCATTAGTGCCTGCTGCTCTGTCCTCGCAAAAAAAATTCTAGGACAGAAGTTCCCAAACTAGGCAGAGTTTGAGAATTTCCCTTCTTTAAATAAGAACAAAGAAGCCCTTCAGAAGCACTGCTGTGCACCGTACACTAGTGCTGCTGGCTGTGCATAGAAGAGTTGTGATGAGCATTTTTTTGAAGAAAACAGAAATTTAAAATAAACTAAAAGAGGGGGAGAATAAAGCATCTCTAGTGACATCAAGACTTTCTGATTTCCCTACAATGCTATGCTAATGTTAATGAAATCTTTTTATGTCCAGCATAATCTTACTAGAAACTGAACTGTCTTTTTTCTTCATTCAAACCAGGACACCCATCTCAACATACGTGGCACAATAATATTGTAATGCTTCAATTTAAAAAACGGCAAAAGTAACGCTAGCTATTGTTCAACAAGGAGTTTTGCAGTGTAGCAACCAATTGTAGCAACCTGCGTGGTTAAACAGGGAACCGCTGCACAAACTCAAGCACAAGAAGAGAGTATATAAATCATGGAAGGAGGGGCTGACCACTTGGGTGAAGCCTAAGTCTGTTGTCAGGGGATGTAGGGAGGCAACTAGGAAAGCTAAAGTCTCCCTGGAATTAAACCTTGCTAGGGAGGTCAAGGACAGCAGAAAGGGCTTCTTCAAATACATTGCTGGCAAAATTAACATTAGAGCAATGTTGGCCCACTGCTCAATGAGGTGGGTGCCCTGGAGACAGAGGACGTGAAGGCAGCAGAGCTGCTGAATGCCTTTTTTATCTCTGTCTATACTGCTGGAGACCGTCCTCAGGAGCTCCATTCCCCTGAGGCCCTAGAGGAACCCAGGATAAAAGAGGAGTTTGCCCTGGTTCAGGTGGACTGGGTTAGGGATCAGTTAGGACACTTCGATACCCACAAAACAACGGGTCCTGATGGGATGCACCCACGGGTGCTGAGGGAGCTGGCAAATATCATTGCTAGGCCACTCTCCATCATCTTTAGTAAGTCATGGGCAACAGTTGAGGTGCCTGAGGACTGGAGGAAAGCAAATATCACGCCAGTCTTCCAAAAGGGCAGGAAGGAGGACCTGGGTAACCGGTCAGCCTCACCTCCATCCCTGGAAAGGTGATGGAAAAACTTATCCTTGCTGCTGTGTCTAGGCATATTAAGGATAAGAGGGTCATCAGGAGCAGTCAGCATGGCTTTGCTAAGGGGAAGTCACCGACGTGATAGCCTTTTATGAGGACATAACCAGATGGATGGATGGTGGCCAAGCAGTGGATGCGATTTATCTAGACTTCAGTAAAGCATTTGACACCTTCTCCCACAGCATCCTTGCAGCTAAACTGAGGAAGTGTGAACTTGATGACCAAGTAGTGAGGTGGGTTGTGAACTGGTTGAAGGGAAGAAGTCAGAGAGTTGTGCTCAATGAGGCAGAGTCTAGTTGGAGGCCTGTATCTAGTGGAGTCCCTCAAGGGTCAGTACTGGTACCAGTACTATTCACCATATTTGTCAATGATCTGGACAAGTGCACAGAGTGCATTGTCAGGAAGTTTGCTGAAGACACAAAACTGGGAGGAGTGCTTGACACACCAGAAGGCTGTGCTGACATTCAGAGAGACCTGGAGAGGCTGGAGGACTGGGTGGGGAGAGGTCATATGAAATTCAGCAGTGGCAAGTGTAGAGTTTTGCACCTGGGAAAGAACAACCCTAAGTGCCAGTACAGGTTGGGGACTGATATACTGGAGAGCAGCACAGGGGAAAAGGACCTGGGAGTCCTGGTGGACAACTGGATGACCATGAGCCAGCAATGTGCCCTTGTGGCCAGGAAGGCAAATAGCATCCTGGGGTGGATTAGAAGCAGGGGGGCTAAGTAGGTCGAGAGAGGTCCTCCTACCCCTCTACTCTGCCCTGATGAGGCCACATCTGGAACAGTGTCCAGTTCTGGGCCCCTCAGTTCAAGAAGGACAGGGAATTGCTTGAAAGGGTCCAGCACAGAGCCACAAAGATGATGAAGGGAGTGGAGCATCTCCCTTATGAGGAAAAGCTGAAGGAGCTGGGTCTCTTTAGCTTGGAGGAGACTGAGGGGAGACCTCATTAATGTTTATAAATATATAAAGAGTGAGTGTCAGGAGGATGGAGCCAGGCTCTTCTCAGTGACATACAATGATAGGACAAGGGGCGATGGATGTAAACTGAAACACGGGAGTTTCCACTAAAACATGAGGAAAAAGTTTTTCACTGTGAGGGTGACGGAGCACGGGAACAGGCTGCCCAGGGAAGCCTCCTCTGGAGGCATTCAAAACTCACTTGGACACGTTCCTGCATGACCTACTCTAGGTGACCCTGCTCTGGCAGGGGGGTTGGACTAGATGATCTTTTAAGGTACCTTTCAACCCTAACATTCTATGAGTCTGTAAAATAAAAGTCACTCGCTGTTGGAAGGCTTTGCTGATCATTAACTGAATCACTGCCATCCACACAGACCTTCCCGTTGCTGTGCATCTCCTGAGTATTCACTTTTGGCATGAAATAAAACAAATGAGCCTAGTCCACACCCTTCTACTAAAGCTTTTTAGGATATCATGTCTGAAGGTGACCAGGATGTTTCCCACCATCCAAAACACTCACACAATGTACAATCAAGAATTTCTTGAGATTTATGGTGATTGACTTGTCAACAATAGCATTCACTTTTACTGTTTCCATAGTAAAAATTAGGATTACACACTTGGAACTTGTTTGCACTTTTATACTTGATATCCTACAAGTATCACAACTGCTGTAAACCTTGCTCTGATAAAATCTTAGGTGTTAAAGCTATTAAAGAATACATGGCACATTCAAGGATGTGCCATCCCCAACACAGGATCTCCCTCACTGTTCTCTCTGAGTCACATATGAGCAGCTTATATTCACATATTTAACTATCTACAGGTTCAAACCCCAACACAGCTGCTTTGCTAGAATACAAAACTCACTCTGGTTTGTAACTTTCTATTCTGCTTATCTCCCTTTCCTTATGATTTCTGGTTAACTTTTACTAAATAGACAAATACACAAGAAATAACAGAAGCAAAGGAGCTGCAGGATGCTGTCTTCTGGAGGCAGCACAATCATTAAGAACAATAACACAAAGATTTATTAATCTGCCATGGCTCTATTTCTTTATCCCAGATTATATTAGTCCTACAACCTCTCTGCAGTGATAAACTGTGATTGTGATCAATTGGAAATGGTTTGTTCCATGAAGCCACTTCCCAGAGTAAACACACTCCAGCTAACCGTAAAGAACGATCGCCCAGCCAGCAGAAGATCAAAGCCTTGTAGTAGTGGCTCCCAACACACTCCTCTGCTATAGAAAGCAAGACATTTCAGCTGGCTACCAGGTTGCTTACTGCAGGCTTTCCTTTGGAGATGAGTTTGTATGTTCATCACTGTGATCACAGGCATGACAAGTACCTTAACCTTTCTTTCTGTCCTTTATGCTAGCCTGCAAGCCCTTTTGGCACAGTCAGCTGGAAAGTTCAGTGCAAGGCACAAAAATGCTAGTACTGCCACCAACAGACTTGAATGAAGACGCTTATCACATCTTATTACTTTTACCTCTACAACTTCTAACACTTCCAAGCAGCCTTGTTTACCTAAAAGCTGCCCCAAGAGAGGTTTCAACTGGGCATCAGGAAAATTTTTTTTCACTGAAAGGGCTGTCATGCTTTGGAACAGGCTGCCCAGGAAGGCAGTTGAGTCACCATCCCCAGATGCATTTAAAAGCTGTATACATGTGGTACTTAGGGATATGGCTTAGTGATGGACTTGGTAAAGTAGGGTTAATGGTTGGACTTGATGATCTTAAAGGTCTTTTCCAACCAAGAAGATGACAGATCTAGTGGGAAGTTCTTCAGCTAGAGCTTCACCGCTCCCCCACAGATGGGAACAGTTCCTTCCCTGTACCTGCTGCCCACATTCTTCCTAATGCAGGCAAGAAAGTCATCAGACAGTTAGCATCTCTGGCACAGAGGTTCATCTATGAGCCAAATGCTTGGCACTAATGTCATGATATGTTATTAGGATAAGGGCTACAGAGGCACACTGACTCCTGGCCAGCTTCTCACTCATCAGGATCCCCTGATCCTCTTCAGCAACAGCTAAAGAATAACTCGCATTTTATGCACCTGCATGCATACGGACACACCCACTTATGGAGATGGGCATTTCCATGACTTTGAGATCACAGAGAGAAATACAATACCTAATGTCCAATCTTATTTCTCAACAATCAGAGCACCAGACTGGAGGTACTTCAGGTTTTTTCATCAGACTAACATTCAAGATAAATGTTTGAATGGACACACACAGTCTACAGTGATGGGAACATACATTTTATGCATGGTTCATAGTTAAAAGAGGAAATACTGGGTTAAGACATTTTCCTGCATTCTTTTAAGATCTATAGTTTAGAAAAAACAACCCACAACTTAGTATAATGTCAGTGTAATTAAGTAATAGGAAGTTGTCAGAGTTGGTTTTAGGTTGTTTGATTTGTTTGGGTTTTTTTTAAGTATGCACAATCAAAAATTACAGTGAACAGGCTTTTGAGAAGCACTGTGGAATTAAAATGTTTGCCATTTTTTGTTTAAGTGTACACACATATGAAAACACATACAGTATTTGCTTTCCTTGCAACACAAATGACCGTTAAGTTAAAGTGTATTTTCTGCCAACCACCATTTTATCATGTCTACAATATCCAACAGATAATGATTAATAAGCATACCGTCTGTTCACATATCAGGCACCATTTACCCAACAATAAAAGTGACAATATCTATGACAACCATCGCATTTATTTTAGTATCAAGCTTACTGGCAATCAATTTGGACAGAAAAATAACCAAGGATTATTTTTTAATCACTTAGAGGAAAGAAAATGCATCTAAAGAAGAAATGTGTTGCTATTAATTAAAAGCTTGGTACACAGAGATCTTTATCTCTTCACACATAAACCAAAGAAAAATGCAAGCCTTGGAAAACCTTACAAAAACATCTTACATGATAAGTAACAGTACTACATAAAAAGCTAGTTGGGCAACTCTCCACACGGATCCAGTTCAACATCAGTAATGGATCTTTCTCACAGTTTGGTGCAGTGAGCTCCAGGCTCTGGAGGAGTTCTCATCCCTGGGCTTTGTAAAAATCTACAGCAGAAGTAAACTGGTATTCGCTGGTGGCTGCATAAGCTGGAGAGTTCCTGATGCTACACAGAACAGGCGAGTCTTCCCACTCACAAAAGAAGACTCCATACAATCACTTGGTGGGTTCCCTGAGCTCACACAAAGTTCACCTCTTAAGGAATTCTTAACCATCAATTCTGGTTGGTTTTGATTTTGTTTTCTGTGACAATTCTTCCAAGTCAAGTACAAATTCCTCTTAATTAAAGGCTGTATCATACACAGCTACACTTCTTTCTGTTTACTTCCCATAGATTTCAGGTCAATGTTTTGGCAATATATTTCACCCATTACCACATCATCGAGACTTTCTCAGTACCATGTTCAAATTCTTGTAAGACAGCACATGTCTTAAAAACATTCACTAAGAAGGCTACAGTTTTGCCACAGGACAAACTTGTGCAGAAGAACAGTACAAACAAAATTCCGCTAAATATTTGTTGAATACAAACAGCTTGGGGAACTACTCAATGACCTACATCTGCAGTCCCATATTTTGCATAAGAGATGGGACAGAAAAAGATTAGGCTATTTCAAACTTTTTTCTCCTGAAGACTTTGTGTATTATTGAGATATAATCATCTAGGAAAAACTATAGTAAGGGAAGTTTTCAACACTGAATTAAAAGAGGTCCCTAACAATTAAAATAACCTAAAAAGAGAAATGTCACCTAATTTTGAAGTCCCACAAAAAGACCTACATGTAAAATAAAGTCCTAAAATTATTATTTTCATATTCACACAGAAAATGGAAAACACAAGCAGTTATCAGCACTGCAAGGATGAATCTTCTGCCTTACCACCCTACCTCAGTCCAGAAATACCCAGATTGTTTTAAGGGCCCCTATTGATAGTACACATACACTTTGAAACAATTAATATAACTAGGTATGGAAGAGGATGTCCATCCACACAAAGTTACTGACTCCTAACTTCTAGATCAACATTTATTACCAAACAGGTAATAAATGATCAGTTGGATCATTTAGCTCCTTGATCTATTTTGCCACAGAAGGGCCAGCAAGAAACAGCAGGTAAGTCAAACAGTATAAGACAGGCAGCCATCAAATATGAAACTATGGTGTGATGTTATAGAAATGTAAACACTTAATTGCTCTGAAAACTCAAAGACTTTATCAACCAAGTATCTTCCATGCAAATAAAAGTGACTTTTGTCATATTTTCATAGAAATATACCTTGCAATGCAGTAAGCAATGAATGCCTCTTTAAATATAGTTCATCTTTTCATGAGGATAGCCAGAAAGGGCCTTTATCAAAGTTAAAGATGAATTTCCATCTCCATTTCAACAAGGGGATTCCTGCGAGATTTGAAAAGTAGCTGTTCAGAATCTTAAATCAAAGTAAAAACTGTTTTCCAGAATCCATGTCCAAATTGTGGTAAATTTCACAGCAGGAAAACAACATAAGTAGTCTCAACTGGATTTTTAAAAAGCTTTCAAAAGCCAAGAGATCGCTCTGTAACTTACACAGGAACCTGTTTCTGCAGGTTTTGAATTAGGGACTAATGTTTTCTTTTAAAAAAACAAACCCTTACAGCAATAAAATCCATTTAGCCTTCATAAAAAAAAAAAAACTAGGATCAAAACCAGATTAGTCTAATTTCCAAAGAGATACAGCAATTAATGCTACATATATTAGAAATGTATAGTAAAACTACATACACACAGAGCACTTTTTTTTCCCCAAGACCAGTGGGCATGAAATGAAGCTCAAGAAATAGCACACGGTACTTCTCAGCAGCCTATCCAGAGGTTATTTGTATTTGTCCAGAATACTGGATCAATCCTCAGAAATGAGGAGCCGGGCATGTGTTTTCCATGTATCTTTTAAACAATAAGCATTCAGACAATTTAGGCAGTTGAGGAAGGATGAAAGAAAAACCAAAAAACACACATACAGTCAACAAATAACCAAGCAGCACTATAATTCAAATGCTATTCCATTATATATATATAACATAACCATGAGCTAAATATATATTATATATTAAATAAATAAAACATGAAATAAACACATTATTTCAGGTAAGTAGCAGGCAGAAGATTCAGTTGTTATAATCTCCAAACACTTGTTTATTCCCTAATATTTGTATAACAATTCACTAGTATAACAAGTTTGCCTTGGCAAAAGAGGTTATACCTGCAGCCTAGAGAGTCAGCAAAGGCTTTGGTTCCTAAAGAGGGACCTTAAAAAGTTAAAACACAAAAGGCAACTCTACTTCTGCATAGAACAAGCAGTCCAAAACTATAGGACTCAATCATATTAGCTCATCTTACTAATGTTTCTTACCTAGATGCGTCCATAAAGTATGTGGTATTCCAACAACATTAAATTGAATACAAAAGTCAATGGTCCAAAAAGCTTGGGAACTGCTGCACTGGAAGACACTATCAAAATTCCCTTTTCACAGTGACGACAAAACAACTTCACGTACCCTCTGCAACTCTGGATTAGTCTTGTTCAGTAGATGTTTTTCTCTATTACACTTCTGTCCAGCTAGCCCTCATGGCTGTCAAGATCTGACAGGCAGCGAGCAATCTGTCTGGTCCTTGCACTGGGATCACATGTTCTGCAGAACTCCCTGCCCATATCCTACTGTCAAACTAGTCTATGCTACACATCTTTCAGTCAAGGGGAGAAAGAGGACAAGACAGCTGCCCCCACAGACTGAGATCAAAGCAGGTTACTATTTGAAATTCATCAATTTTTCTTAACTTCTAGTAGAAGAATTAAGGGTTTCCCTTCATTATATACAAAGAGCGCTCCAGTAAGCCAGTGAACTCACTCTGACACTATTAACTAGGTTTTATGCAGCTTCTCTTCATGCTACAGTTTAAATCATTTCCAAATTATCTAATGCACTGATTTACCTGCAAATACATGAAGATGCACACCATATACTATTCTGCTCTAGAAGATCATTTGCTGGCATCTCTAGAAGTGAGACCAAGTCTCATGTGATCTGTAAGACCACCGCTGGTTAAATCTCTACACCTGTAAGTAAAACCCAACCACAACCAGTAAGCTTGCTCAATTCCACATGGCCCGGGGCAAGTAATACTTTCCTTCCCCCAGCAAACGGAACACCCTTTGTGTTATCAGAGAGGCTAAAGCATGTAGAAATTCTCAATTGTCCGAATGGCTTCAGCAAGCCTGTTCTGTTCAACATCAAAACTAAAAAATATGCTATATGCTCAAGACCATTACTGTATCTGAAAGAGTGGGGAAGAAATAATCAGGTGGGATTTGTATGTGTAGGTTACCAGCGGTGCTCAGGTTAAACCACTGATGGAAGCACTCTAAACATAAAGTCATTAAAAAACAGGCTTTGTGAGTAAAACTGCAGGCTGTTAACAACACAGAGAAACCAAAGAGCAAAAGAAATTCTGTAAAGAGACAGCTCACTCCTTTTAGACGAAATAGAAGAATTAAAAGGCGAAGGAATCAATAGACACTGCCGGACTCCCTCAGGCCCCTCTATCTGGCGCAGATACCCCATGAGAGGTATTTTTTGCTTTAAGAGGTATTTTTAAGAGCAAGGTCATGGCCGTTGGCCACAAAAGGGGCTCTCTCCCTCGCAGGGCTGCGTTCTCACCTCCTCGACCGCACACCCTGCCTTCCCCGAAAGCCGAGTGGGCGCCCGGGCTGTGAACGACGCCAGCCCGGCCTGCCTGGGTGCCCCCGCTCCCCGGAGAAGGAGGAGGAGCCCCGAGCCGAGCCTCCTGCCCCTCCTGCCACACCAACAAAGAGGCCCCCGCCATTATCCACTGAGACAGCTCCAGCCCCACCAGCCCCGAGCAGAAACGGAAGGTCAGCGGACCAGAGAGCACAGCACCGTCGCCCACCTCCGAGCACGGCACAGGCCGCCTCCGGCTCCTTCCCCGCCCGCCGCCCCGCCGAAACATAAACAAAGCGGCCGGGTCCGGGCCTGGCCCCGGCCCCCGCCTCCGTCCCGCGGCGCCGCCGCTCGCCCGCGAACCGCG
>JANHFX010009518.1:0-20721 GCA_027560015.1 Chloroceryle amazona
CTGCCACATCAGTGCATCACAGCCTCTCAACTCCTCAGGTTTGCCTTCTGGACTGAAATCAGTTGCCACCTACAACCGATCAGCCTTTGCCATCAAAATCAGACAGCACCACCTGCAACAGGAAGAAGTTCATTTGTCCACAGCCAAGCAGCTTCAAGACCTGCTGCACTCTCAGCACCCTGAGCTGAACTGCACCCCGCTGAGCAACCCTTCGCTCCAACCAAAGGTCCTCCCGACTGCTGCCAGCCCACGGTGGGCACTGGGACAGCACCAGATGCAGGGAAATGTGTTTTTTCCTTGACCACATCAGCAGAACTGCTTTGATCTACACAGTAGAGAAGCTGTTATGCCAGATTTGTTACGCTCCCTGGAGGTGTCCTCTATCACATATTTTCAAAGATCAGAGCCTTGTTGCTTCTTCTCATCCAACCCTCTTTCCTCTGTCTTTTTTTTTCAATACAGCAGTGACTCCCACACAGTACAATCGAGTCCCAACACATCACAGCATACAACCATCATATTAACTGTGTGCAGCACCAGGGACAAAGTCTCCTTCAATCTGATTAGACTATTTTTCATTCTTTGCTCTACAAATGTCTCCTCTCTGTCTTGATACTATTTCCTTCAGCTTTGCCCAATCTTCTTAGTTTATACTACAATTTCCAAAACACAAAACATAACCTCAGTTTAGCTCTAAGGAAAGATCAATGGTTCCAGAGACTCAACTCCTCTGTTCAGAGTCCCAACGACACAAGCACAAAACAAAAAGGACTTCTTACACAGGTGTTAGTGCTGCTTGTTGTAGAGGGCAAAAGGAGAGCAGACAGGAAGAAGTGTTGTCCAGCTTTTCACACACACAGAGCACAACCAAGTTCTCCACAGGGCTGCTCTCTATTACCTCATCCCCCAGGATGACACATGGAGCCCTCAGCTCCCTCCAGACAAAGCAGCTTGAACTACCAGTGCTCCAGCCCTTGTCACTGCAGGATGTGGGGGAGGTGGGAGTTACCAGGTAAAAGAAAGGAACCTAAGAAATGAGGGAGAATGGAATCAGGTCCCTGCTCAGCAAGGCAAGAGAATCCTTTCCTGGCTTCCCTCCCCTTCCAGGTTGCCCTTGCACAAAAGGTTTGGGGCTCTGGAATTGAAGGACAAACAAATGACAATGGAGATGAAGATCCATCGGGGAGTCACCCAAGGTAAGTTGGTCTCCCCCACGCATTAGGACCAGCTCTAACAAGAAAAAAAAAGGAGAGTAATTGTAGTTCTTGACTCCCTTCTGAGAGGAACTGAAGGCCCCATATGCTGGCCAGATCCACACCATAGGGAAGTCTGCTGCCTCCCTGGGGCCAGGGTCAGAGATATTATTGGGGAACTCTCCGGTCTGGTACGGCCACCAGCCTATTTACTCAGCTGAATTTCTGAGTGCCACATCAACTAGAGGAAGTTGCCAGTGGGCAAGGGAGACCTCCT
Organism: Chloroceryle amazona; assembly: GCA_027560015.1. NCBI lineage: Eukaryota > Metazoa > Chordata > Aves > Coraciiformes > Cerylidae > Chloroceryle > Chloroceryle amazona. Next base: position 1,471 of record JANHFX010009518.1, read on the forward strand.
GACTTGGAACAAGGGCGTGAACAGATGAAAGCCTGGGCATGCCAGCAATTTGTTATGCTACCTCGGAGTCGTTTGCCCTTTTTTTTACTTGGGGTTCTTCTGAGTAAAATATATTCCCGCTTCTATACACAACTGCTTTTAGAGGCTAATTTTGCCCACTGAGCACTCTGCGAGTGAAAAGTGCTGTGTTGCTGTTAAGTGCACAGCAGTAGTCAATTCAAACTTATTTCCTGTGAGGAAAAAAATAAACTTGCATAAACATTGCTACAGAGCTTTACAGTTTGCAAATGCACAGAAGCTTTGAAAACAGAATCACTTACAACCCAAAAGACAGCAGACTGCTCAAGCAGCACTCTTCAGATAACACAACTAACTGGTGCTGCAGCCTCATCATAAATTTACCAGGAGAAAAATGCACTTCCTATTGACCCTTGCTAAAGCTTTAAACAAACATCTTTGCAATCTTTTTCAGCCATCTTCAGAAAAACTCATCCCTTTACAGCTGCACCAACTGAAATGAGTATAACCAAAGGCAAAACATGTTCAACAAGACCAAAGCAATAACATTGTAGAAGATAGAAAAGCCTGGAGCATGGCCCAGAAGCTATTACAGGCTCAGCACTAACAATCGTGGTTTGTATAAACAGCCTAGAATTTATTAAAAGTAAAGAAAGTAGCAGCATTTTGATTTAGGTTTCAGCTTTTTTATCCTCTAACCAAAAAGTAGGCGCCAAAGACCACTTAAAGGTTTCTCCCCGTTTGCCCCATTAAGATAAGAAAATCAAGCAGTAAAACAATTGAGATTCGTTAAGATACTAGGATATGAAATCACCAAAAAATGTGTTCAGACACCGGAGAATCCCACAGAGTGGACTCCCACTGGCAGTGCCGTGTTTGATGGGAATCTAAATGAAGACATAGATTTCTGACAGGCTGTAACCCAAACCAAATGGGCATTCATGACAAAAAAGCAAGGGCTTTTTCTTCAATTCCAATAAAACCAGCTTATAAGCAAAGTTGACTTGAGTAGTCTTAGCAACTTAAGTACCACTAAAGGAGGAGAAGATTACAGGTTACTTTTGCTACCAGAGTGGATTGTACAAAACTGGGACACAGCAGAGTTTAACTTTTGAGAGGAGCAACTTTTTTTTCCATTGTTCTTCCATTACCTTGTTTTTTTTCCTCAGCCAACAGTTGCTATCAACCTAGAAATGCCAACATCTCTCTTGGTAGCAGCCACTGCCACTTTCACCAGGTCTGACACTGACATAAAGCTGAGCAGGGCACCCTCCATATTGACTATACTTAAAATTAGGCCAAGGTATAAGCAGAAGAGAATTACCAACAGAACGGATATTTTTAATGAGATTTTATTTTAGTTGTTTTAAACTATTTTTAATTATATTTTAATTCTATTTTAAGAAAGGAGGCAGAAGGAGAACTAAAAGGACAGCAAGATAAAAATAGGCTTGAAACAATAAGCTTTGCCTTTTGGAGCAACAAGGCAGCAAGTCTAAGGTTCGCTCTCAGGCCCCATGGATGGCAACATTTAACTTCCAGCTGAGCCTAAAGAGAGCCAGGATTTCTGGTTATTTGTTATATGTGCAGAACAGCCACAACACATTAGCAAATTCTTAGCAACAACGGACAAGAATTCAGAGAGAGCGCTCCTTCCACTGCAGTAACATCACCGTGCACTCACTTGTCCTGGGAGACAGAGCACCTCAAGGCACACGCAGAGAGAACTTTGATTAAAAGAATATGCTGACACACGGAGCAGCTACCTGCAAGGTGTAAAAATAGTAAAGAAATACCGTACCTCAAATACCATGCTGCACACTTGAAGTTGAAAGAGATGCGCAGTCCCCGTCCTTTCAGATGCTTGATTGCAGCACGCTGGCTGAGCTGGTGATACCGGCCGGCCCTGGGTTGAGGGAAGGAGAAACATGCAAATGAAAAAAGCAGGAGACTCAGGCAGAGGTAATGCAAGGCTCCCCTCAGACACAGCTAGAGAGGGCAGGCTCTCCTCTTGTTTAGGTAGAGCTGGTCACCTGCTGGGACAGGGCTTTATTCTTTGCACCTGAGGGCTGAATAGAATCCTCCTCACCCCCATCTCACCACAGCTGTGTTCTCCCTGTCTCTGCAAGAGATGTGCTACATTATTTGCTTGGGTTTTTTTCTTTTCCTGGTAGTGATCTGAGAGTATTTTTGCATTTGTCTTTCCAGAGCCCCCAGAGGAGAGTTTCTTGCAATTTAAATATATATTGCTTTTGCCATTAATGATTTTTGGTGGGATACATGTTTTCTTCTGCAGCTTCTTTCTATATTATACTGTTCTACTTTATAAGCAATACTTCTAAACAGTGCATGAGATAGTTTTTACTTGCCTTATGCAAATTACACATTCTGACTTGAGCTGAAGACATTACTTGCCAAGGAAAGCAGTGCCATGAGGTCAGTGTTCTTACAGAGCACTGTAAAAGTGACAGATAAAACAAACCCAAAGAAAAAAATCGCAGAACTGATGGCTATTCTTAGCAAGAGAACTTAAAACACTGACCAAACACAGAAGAATAAAACTGGGATCCCATAGTCAGGGCTTGGTTTAGGTTCTCAAGTACCCATAAGAATTGTATAAATGTTTCTAAGGCCTCATTAAGTGTTAACCACTTCATTAAAAGCTGTGAAAGGGAGCTGAGACACAGATTTTAAGGATCAAATCTTCATGGTTTTACTCTGCTTTCAAGGAGAATGTCCCCACACTTGCAGGCAGTTAAGTCACAGTTTTATTTCATGTGAACATAGCCGAGGCCAGCAGGTTCAAAGGAGGTACACAGCACCCCTGTGTGGTGACTGACCTGCTCCTTTACTGGGTGAAGCTGCAGAAGAACTGAGATGTACATTCAGATTTTCCACACCTTTATACTCTAGTTAAACATTTACACCTCTGCAAAGAGGCTACAAAATTCTACTGGAGCTGTGTAACTGTTTCACACAAACTCTCTCAGTGCCTTAACTCAGGTAAAGTTTTCAGTTTCCCATATGATGACTGGAAGGAGGCACGAGCTGAAATCTGTAATGTAGGAAATACAGATCTAGAATTGCATAATGTGCCACTGCCCATCCTTCACCACATGGGCCAGAGAATTATTTAGTAATCTGTCCACACTTTTCTGACTAGCCTTTCACCACTGCAACTCCTCCTAACTTTGACCCTCTGTGCAAAGACCTGGGACATTTGAAGACATACAATTCTAAATACAGTCACCCTGTCTTGACCTGAGCAACAGTCCCTTGAAGGGCAAGCACAGTGCATAACCGATCACTCTTGTCAGTCACACACAGCCACTACGGCAGAGCTGCTTCCCACTGGCCTTCTGCATGCCCCCAGAAGGAACATCATCCCTGCTAGCAGGCGCAGCTCTAGGGAATGCCTTTTCAGTACTTAAAGTCACAGGTGTAATGGATCCTGCCCATGGATGAGAGGAGTTGAGCAAGTAGAAGATCTTCTGTGGTCTTTAACCCTGTTTTCACTAGCTGCTCTGAGCTTTAAATTACTTACGTACGACCCAAAATAATTTAGGTATCATGCAGTTAAAAGTAAACTGCTTTGGCAAACTAAGAGTAACAACAGAGATCCAGAGAAATGGATTTTTATCCATTTGTTTACCCATTTTGTTTCATGGGCCAACTCTCAGAACAGTTAAAACGTTAAAGCCAGGTATGAAACTTTTGAAAAAGATTATTCTTAAAGGATTATATTCTGCATTTATATTTATCAACCTTGATAAATAAGACATCAATATGAGGTTATTTCATGTCTACCCATAAAATCTCATATTGCAGAAAATTTGTTAATTTATCTTTGTTCAAGACATCCCTCCCCTCTTCCAGTTATCTGCAGAACCCCCCAGGAGGGAAATAACACTTCAGTTCTGTCTTTTTAACTTTCCTGATTTACATAACTCTAATGATATTTAAGTGCCTTTGGCTGCACTTTCCCTTCCTTTCTCTGTTTCTTTACTCCCAAGCTCTCAAGGCAGATGAAGTAACAGTTGGCAGCATCTTGCTCACTACAGCGTTGCCTGTGCTTTCTCAAGTCACGTCACTGTGGTTGCAGCTGCCTGAGTGGATCTCCAGAGTCACACTGTGCACTAAAGGAGGGACTGTTCCTTGGCACACAGCAAACAGGTTCCAAAGGATGTAGCTACATCACCCAGCGTACATATGGGGACCATACATCTCCCTACACGCCCACCAGCAGGGCATGATCTGCTGATCTCTTCCCACAGCACAAAGACTTTGGTCTAACAGCCTTTGTGCTGCTGTAAGGCCCCAGGTTAAGGGGAACTGGTAATTGAGCCCCGCATTATGAAGAATGTTGTTTTGTTTGGGTGTGGTCTGTTTCTTTTAAAAATATGGTACTCTTAACAGAGAGCAACAACATCCACATCCTTGGTTATCCCTGGATCACCTACATTGTAATCTCCACAGCTCATATTTCAAAATAGATGCATTTTTGCCATTCCTGTCTCCAAATAAAACCCCTTCTTGTGACAGCAGATGGCAAGATGCTGCCTGGGTGGAGACTCTACAAATCCCTGTAAACACATGAGCAATTTCAATGTCCAGAAGCAGAACCAGGTCTAAGGCAGAGCTTCCAATAATACCCTGAATATAAACATCAAACTTTCTCCCACCTCAGACTTCCTCACACCTTCTATTGAGAATTACTATAAGCCAGCTTCATACCTTTCAAACCTTCCTAAAGCCTCCAGCATCCCATCTGGTTTCCAGAGCCACTCAACAGTCTCCTCGGTGCAGCACGCTGTCAGTATCGTGTTGTCATGACCCCACACCAATCTCGTTTCCCATGACAGAGAATGGTTTGTGGCCTAAGAGAACATTTAAGCACCTATGGGTCATAGCAGTACAATGATAAAGAGGCTGGATCTCTGCTGACTGTACAGTTCTGTGCCACAGGTACTCTCACCTCCACAAACAAAGCCGAGAAATACTCTGAAATTGTACAGACTCTGTAGTATATGGTTTCAAGTACGGTCTTACTTCTGAAAAAAAAAATAAAATTAAAAAGTCATCTAGTTGCTATTCCAGGAACTGGCTAAATTCCATCACATTCCATTACAATACTTCTGTACTTTCACTGAAAGAGTTGTTTCTCCTTTATTTCCAATCCCCATATTTCAAGCAGCTCCAGTAGAACATGGTAGAAATGGATGGCTCCTTAAGATGGGGAGCAAAGTGAGCTTAGTGAGAAAATCTTTAAACCCATGAGGGATGAATGTTCAAGTAGAATTGGAAGACTCAAAAATGTTTTCAATAACTTCAGTTTTTTAATTTGGGAGAAGGATTTTTTTATTTCCTTTATTTCATTTTCATCTTCCCCCATCACTTCTGTTCCTGAAACTGCAGCATCATACAAGCCCAGCAGGACAAACTGTTCTGGTGAAAAACTGATTTATTCTCTCATCTCTGACAATCTAAGATGGAAGGATTAGGTGATGATCCTCTGATCTTCCCTCTCCCTTGTCTGCATGCGTACCCTTTGCTCTTGCTAGCTTGCTGACCAGTCTTCAAAGGTATTGCTTGAATGGCCCCATTCCATTAGGGAACTGACATCTCTCACTTCAGAGTGTTATTAATATCAGTCCTTGAAAACATTTAACCAATGACAATCTAACATTAGCTCAAAATGGGATTTAAAGACATTACGGTTCATTAATTTATGGTTTAATGCTGGCTTCCTCCAATCTGTTGTCCTTTCTCATCACAAACAGCAGAAAAACAAGCTATAAAGTCTACAGTATCCTGCATAAAATGCTGCATAAGGGCTTCATTTATTTATTTATTGGTATGATTTAAACATAAAAATCCTGTCGCTCTTTTGGAAGTCAATTGTCAAAGAATAAATGCTGGAACTTCTGTCAGATACTATTTTTGCTTCACTTGTCCGCTTCTTACACATTTTTCTTCCTGCACAGGCAGTTTACGTATTATATTTTCCTCTCCCGTAAAATCTCAGTAAAATATGAGAAAGATAACACATATTTCAATCAAGCTGAATGGAATAAATGGAATCGTATTATTTAAACCTTTTGAGAGTGTATTCCTAAGAAGGAGGACAGTTCAGCACTTACAACGGACTGAAGAAATGCAGACAGAATGATGTTCAGTTCTGTCCTAAGCCTAGTTCTTTGCAAAATTAGATCAACAGATCTGAGTTTTAATTGTTCAAAGAAACCAGAAGGAACAGAAATATGTCAAACTGTCTTGTTTGTAAATCAGAATACAGCATTTCATGTCTTCATTTCATGATCTGAACATCACGGTGTGCCTTCTGGCAGGCAGGAAAGTGGCTGTGCTGGGAAGATGCTGGGACCCTTGGTGGACACTGTGCTCTGCCAGCCAGGGAAGCCAGCAGCATCCTGGGCTGTGCTAACAGTGACACAGACAGCAGATCACAGCAAGGGATCATCCATCTCTGCCAGGCACATGTCAGACCACATCTACACTACTGTGTCCAGTTCTGGTTTGCCAGGAAAGATGAGTGGGTTTGGCAGAGGGCCACCAAGATGACCTGTGAGCTGCTTGTCCCCTGAGCAGCCTGCTGGCACCTCGAGGAGGAGATGGATAAGAGAGCCAGGCTCTCCACAGTGCTGCACACTAGGATGACAACAGCATAAGCTGGAAAAAGGGAAGTTAACAGACAATATAAGACAACAGCTTTCTCTGTGAGGGCAGCCAGGCAACTGAGAAAGCTGCCCCGAGAGACTGCCTGTGGAGGTTTTCAAGACTCCACTGAGAGTCTTGGAACCAACCCTATGGCTGATCATGACCTGAGAAGGAGGTTGGACAAGAGAGACCTCATGTGTTCCCTTCCAATCCGAATTGTCCTGTCACACTAGAAACATAACTGACTTCTGTTGCCAAATCCTATTCCATACATTCTACTGATAAGACACTGGGGAAGCGAGGCTTGGCACTAAGAATAAATTTCTCTGATCAATCAGCAAGATACTATGGTGTTCCAAGATCAGAAAGAGGATGGATCTATCCTTGACTACAAATCGTCCTTTTTTTTCTCTTAATTTCTCCATTATGTTTTGTGTATAATTGGTGTGTTAATCTTCTGGGCTAAAAACTCTCTACTTCCTTCAGTTTTGGCAGTGTGTGAATTCTGGGGTTCATAGTCTTCTATTATAAAAGGTAACATGGAATGTCAGAGATTATTGTATGTCCTGACTTTAACCCTGTGGCAGCTAAGATATTAGGATGTTAATACAAGCATTAGCAGTGACAGCCATAGACAGGCCCAGAGACCTAACATGATCCCTCCATTAAGATGTATATTTAAACATAGTCATTTTTTTTAACCTAGTATTAAAGCATAAAGCACAAAAAATTCAATGTTACATATAAATACATTTGAAATGTATTTTTTATTCAAATAAGCCCCTAAACTGATGTAAGTCACTCCTGCCAAACCTAAATGAAGGTAACATTTTGATTGGAGGAGTAAGCATTCAGCAGGATTTAGATGTGAATAAAAATATGAATGGTGACATGGAACATCTGTGTAACTCTGTACCACTCATAAAGTGTCAACTCTGCTCAAACCTTAAGTTGTTCCACAAGAGACAAATAAAGTGCATTACTTAATGGAAATGCTTTTTTCTAATAAAAAGAAGCACAATATGTTTGTGGGCAACCTGGGGCAATCTCTTAGGTCCACCAATACCTTAGCAAGAATGGACTCTAATACAGGTTTCATTGCCTTTATTGCTGTTTTTCTTGCTGTTTATTATCTCTTGTTTTGATTGAAATACACGAGTGTGATGAATAACTTATAGCAGTACACATTTACTCTTCCAGAAAATGCAAATCCTAACTGTGTCTGTACCAGTGATAAAATGGGTGAGCAGATATACTAAAAAGAGATATATAGCAAATGCTTGCAGAGCTTCACCAAAATTCCCAGCCTGACATCCTTCATAACTGTCTTGTACTGCTATCACAGACCACTAAGACTTTAGGAGGCACAGAAATACTCAGATCCATCATTAGAGATGCTGTGACTGGGCCAATTTCCTTTAAAGTCTATGAACATAGCAAAGGTGAGACTGTAAAAGCTAATTTGTTTATTTAATTATTTATTTTTAGTAAAGACCTGACTGTACAGAGAATCCTGAGAAGAGAGTAAATCTAATGTCCTAAGGAACAGGCTATCTTCCCTTTCCCCTTAACTGCTACACGGAGTACGGATTTGTTTTGTTGTGGATGACTCTGATGGCTATTTTCTATAAGAAAGAGATGACCACAGAAGAACAAAGAGGACAAAAAAGAAAAATGTTCTGAGTTTGCTAGAATATATATGATGCCAAAGGCAGAGAGGCATAATGAAGATCAAAACCCCAGTCATGGAGCAGCAGAGTAAGGTCTGCAGTGACCCACCATTGTGAGGCTTGCCAATTAGCTGGGTAAGACAGCCAGCATTCACTGCAGTCTACAGTAACAGGACATCACATCATCATGTAGTGTTATTTTGGTAAGTGCTGTCCTTTTTATCTACCCAGGAACCATTTTAATCAACCCTTTTCAATGTCTCCTGAGTTTACAATATTCTCAAGTGTTTCATGCTAGTCAGGGTGCAAACACAATTTTTTACAATGCTCTTCCACAAACTTCATATTAAACTGCCTCTCTTATGGGTTAGAATGAGGCCAAAAGTTCTCAACAGCCTCACAAACCATCTTAGTATCCTACAAAGTTCATTTTTATGGGGAAATTAGGATAAGGTAGGCCAGGGCCAATCACTTACCAGGATGCAAGTCATGATGACAGACCAGCACTTGTACTCAGTGGCCCCTTGTGGCAGTGAAACTCTACTTGACTGTTCCTGCTTCCACGAGTAATATTTTAGTTCCCAGCCTTCTTACACCAAATTCCTTCAGATGACAAAAATTTCTGGATGTCACGCACAGCCCATGCCCGTGTCTGTCACAGCAGTTACTAGCACTGCTAGTCTTAGATATTTATGAAGATACATCCTCAGTATTCATCTCCCACCTGACACTAGAATTCTAATGTGTTTTTAGAGAGGAGCATTTTTTTAACTTACAACTAATTACTAATCAAACAGCAAATAGGAAAATGCTCCAGTAAATTGGCCACATGCAGGCTAGAGAAATACCGATTATTTGCGCTTAGTTGATGTTTATACTGAAAAGAAAATACAAGGTTTGTTACATGTCTAGAGTCAAGAGGGTTCATCAATGAAAAAATGTTCCTTGCCCTATTAACAGGGCTTGTTCAATGAATATTCTACTGATAAAAACATTTTGACATAAGTGTAATTCTTATCTAAAAGACTCATAAAAAGGGAAGAAAAAGTCAAAAGGTTTTCACTCACCAGTGTGCAGTTGGCTTGAAATGTTTCACACTTTGACTTCAGTGAGTAAAATTGCAGTAACATCATTTGTCTGCTGGCATTTTTATGATATGGCTGAGGTACCGTGTCTCCTGTGCTCTCAGTCATGTCCTCCTTCTCTCCCACTTGCCAGCACTGATCATCCGATCCTCCATTTGTAAAATAGATATTTTCTGAAGGGGAAATCTGAACTCTTCGATTTTTTTCCTAATGAGTTTAACTCCCTGAAGCAACTCATTGTTGGATACTGAGAGACTTGATAATGAGACTGAATGTTCCTCAAGAGGCTTGTAAGAACTAATTTAGTTCTACCTCCAATTCTTAATTCTCTCTATTTCTTAAAGTTTGGAAAACTTACCCAGTCCATTCCTACCTCAAATGTAGCAGCTAAAATAATATTTTCCCTGTTTCAACAGATCTGGGCATACTGCAGAGACTTGCTAAGTGATGATTTTGTTAAGACTGTTTCAAATTGAACTTAACTGCAGTTGTACATATTAAGATTTCAATGAATTTACATGAAATGTATTAAAATGTGTTAGAATAATTTAAATCCAATTCAATAATTGGATTGAAACTTGGGTAAATTTAAGGGAAAATATATGACTTGTTAAATTAATGCTGCTTCCAATGATAACTCCTAAATTAAACCTTTGCCCCTGCATTTTCATTTTGTTGAGCAAAAGAGCGTATTTTACCTCTTCCCCTCCTGCCTCCCTAATGCATTCAATTCTGCCTTCTGAAACCTGTTTTACTTTTTGTACTAACGGCTATCAAAAGCTATTTTCTAACTGGTCCATTTTCATCTCTAATAAAAAATGCCTGTTATCCATGGTTTTAGACTGTAGAGGAGTCTCCACAGGGAAGCAGTGCAAATTCTGTTTCTTGAGCTACAGACTGGACAAGGAACTAGAGCACATATTGCAGTAGCTAAAGAAAATGGACTGAATGCTTACTTCCTCTTGCCTCATCTGCTGTTTCTCTTACCCATTTTTTTTGTTTGGAATCATAAAGACTGAGTATTTTAATGTGCTAATCTTCAAGAGACAAGCCGCAGATGGAATAGTTTCCCATCACTTTAATTAATGGATACCACAGTGTTTGGAGCTCCCAACAGTCACAGCTTCTATTTATTGGGAAACCTTTAACTCTCAGTGAGGAGGACCATTATCTGATACTCTACCAGTGAATTGTCTGATGAGGAGAGCATGATTAATCAGAAAGCATTCTGAACAGCTAGGCTCTTGGTGACAGGCCCATAATCAAAGAGGCAATAAGAACATGCACTAAAGCAATTTTGTGATTAGCATATACGTGATTCTGGCCACCACCGAATATAAAGCAAAGTGTTGAGGACAAAAAGGGAACAAAATTTCTTACTTCTCTATTTTTTCAAATGAAACCTGAACTAAGCAGGAATAAAGCATCACCTTCTGCCTTCAGCCTATAAGAACAGCAGATGCATAACCTAGTAAGTAATACACTTCCGTTTCCTTATTCCAAAACTATGACACTCCTTGTCCATTCCCTCATAGCCTAGAATAGGTCATGTAATAAAATTTCAAAAGTTTTATATCTACTTGCAAGAAAACCTGGGCTAGTCATGACAAGCAAGCATTGATTAGTGTCAGCCTGCTAAAAAGGGTCTGCAAAGATCTTCTTGCCAAATGACAAAAAATGCTATTTATCTTGTTGTGCTAACTGGATGATTTTTCTGTTATCTGCTTTCTTTGTTCACTTTCATCAGTTAAGAAGGAAGTTTGTCTTGCTGTCTTCCAGGCAGCTTAACTGAGAATCCTGATGGAGTAGTGAATCTATTCACCTGTCGGACACCAGGAAGAGTAAACGTTACTGGTATGCTTCAATCCAAAGTCTCCTCTCATAAAGAGAAGCAAGCAAGCAAAGGACCAAACCCCCAGAGTTTTGAATTCTTTTGGATCATCAAACTCCTGCTTTCCTCATCATCCCTAAAACACTTGCTACAATACTGCAGCAAGAGAAGTAAAAATAGTGATCACTAAGCTTATCAAAACATCTGAAGGTATGAAAGAGGTATTGCAAAGTTAAGTGAGAGGATTTATTTTTACACTTTCAAGGTAAATAAAATGCACTTTAATCCTTTTTTGCTAAGCTGTCTTAGGATGTAAGAACACACACACAAGTAGTTTGCTGTGAATTAGGTGTCCTGCAAGTTTGTGCCTTGACTAACACCACCGTAACACTTTTCTGTGCCATACTGTGAGAAGTGGAACAGTGGGTATATCTATTACAGGGGCTTTCACTCTTGAATTAGTAGGTTTATGCCTATGGGCAAGAGTACATTTCAAATTTCCTGAGACAGATTCTCCATGGCTTTAACCCTTACACAGCCCTTCCCACTGGCAGGGAGGGGGTATAAAATACAGCAGAACTTTTCAGACACTTTGTCTTCATTTTGCACTGCAAAATGACTGCAAAGGTGCAGAGACATGGAGACTCTGGCACTTTATAAATATTAATTAGCAAAGAATTACACTGCCCCTTTGTGGTGCTGAGCGTTATCATTCACACTTTACAAATGGTGCTGCAATCCCAGAACAAGGTTAATTTACTAGTTCACAGTTGCACAAGACAATGACAGAGCCAGGAATAGAATACAGGCACCTCACAGCTACTTGTTAATCCTGTGAGCCCACAGTTCCATTTTTTTTTGTTTGCCTTACTTACAGTGTCTCTTCCCCAAAACATCTAAAATGACATCATCTTGCTGTCTCTTTACCTGTGGAAAATATGTGAAGATTCCCTGCAGCAAAAAGCTGTCAGTGTCACTGCACAACACAATCAGCCAGGGATGGTTTCCCCTGGGACAACAGGCATCACAGCCAAGGAGCAAAACCAGCTGCTCTAAGGGGGGTTTGTTGACCAAAGGTTGGTTTAAAAATAAGTATTGTCATGATAATTGTGGTATTTTCATTGACACTCTGACATTAGAAGGTTTAAGAACATATCCTGCACAATCTAATGACTGAGATATATATTATAGACAAGTCTCAAAAGATTCAAAGGGTTGACAGTGCACCCAGAAATCTTGATATTTCGATGAGTCTTGGATTTTTGCAACTGGCAATGCAAAGCAAGCTTTTCTGGGCACTGTCCAGAAATACTGGGGGTGGGGGGAAATAAATAAAAATAAAAGCAGCTTCTCAGAAAAAAAAAAAGATGTTATCTCAGTATTCGACAATACCTGTCACATCAAGGCATTTATCTATAAAAGGGACACTGAAAATGAAAGGTTTAGGAAAAAAATAAAATCACACAGCTATTCTTTCATCTCCTCCAAAGACCAAATTATATTCCTATTTTAAAGATGGTTTGTGTCATTTTTTCCTTCATTTCAGTGGTCTGAAAAATGCCCTACTAGAATTCCATCATCAGAAGTCTCTGTTCATTTGAAAAGCAAAAGAACAGGACATTAGTGGTTCCAGATTTAGTTTGGCAAAGCTCAAAGTGACACTTCTGCTTCTCAATACCCAGCTGTCCATACCTACCATGAGCTGCTAGAGAAGCCCAGAACAGGACAAGTAGCAGAAGCTCACTTTCTCATCTTTACAGGTGGTAACGAAAGTATCAGAAGGGGGGTCTACAAGTACTTGGTCTCCTCCTGCAGCAAACAGAAAAGGTAACTAAATCTAACACTACTCTGTAACAAAGTAGTCAGATGAAGAAAGAAAATCAATTACAAAGCAACAGGTTTTTATATAGTATCAGCAGTTACCTGAAAGAAAACTCTTACAGGAATTTGCACAGAACAATAACATGACAGATCAGCACATTCATTTGCATTACCCAGTCTAACATTAAATATATTAATATTTAATATATTAATATGAATTGTTGCTCTCAGTATATGATTGATTCAGCTCCACTTAGATATGACTGATAAACCATACTCAGTATGAAGAAAATCTGAAGCAAACTGAGGTTTAAAAAGTGCTTGAATGGCCGGGCCCAGAGGGTGGTTATCAGTTACCAAGCCCAGATGGAGGCCAGTATCTAGTGGTACACCCCGGGGGTCAATACTGGGTCCAAAACTGTTCAACATCTTCATTCAGGAGCTGCATGATGGGGCAGAGTCTACCCTCAGCAAGTTCACTGATGACACAGAACTGGGAAGAGTGGCTGAGAGCCAGAGGGCTGCGCTGCTTCAAAGGGACCATGATAGGCTGGAGAAACGGGCTGACAGGAGTCCCATGGAGTTCAACAGATGGAAGTGCCAGGTCCTGCACCTGGGGAGGAACAACTCCAGGCACCAGGACATGCTGGGGGCCACCCAGCTGGGAAACAGCTTTGCAGAAAAGGACCTGGGTGTCCTGGTGGACACTAAGAGGAATGTAAGCCAGCAGTGTGCCCTTGTAACAAAGGTGGCCAATGGTGTCTTGGGCTGCATTAGACAAAACATTGCCAGCAGGTCAAGGTGGGGTGGTCCTTCCTTTCTGCTCTGTACTGGTGCAGCCACATCTGGGAGCAGCTGTGCGCCAGTACTGGGCTCCCCAGTACAAGAGAGCAAGGAACTGCTGGAAAGAGTCCAATGAAGGGCCACAAAGATGATTAATGATCTGGAACATTTCTCTTTTGAGGACAAGCTGAGACATCTGGGGATGTTTAGCTTAGAGGAGACAAGGCTCATGAAGGTCTTAAAAATCTATATAAATACCTTGAGGGAGGGTGCAAAGGAGACAGAGCCAGGATCTTTCCAACAGAGCCCAGTAACAGGATCTTTCCAATGGTGCCCAGTGCCAGGATAGGAGGCCATGGACAGAAACTGAAACATGGGATGTTCTGTCTGAACGTCAGGAAAGACTTTTTTTACTGTGAGGCTGACCAAGCACTGGCACAGGTTACCCAGAGAGGTTGTGGAGTCACCATCCTTGGAGATATTCAACAGTCTTCTGGACTTGTTCCAGAGCAACTGGCTTTACATGGCCTTGCTTGAGCACAGGATCAGATGATCTCCAGAGGTCCATTCCAACCCTCACCATTCTGTGATTCTGTGAAATATAAAACCCTAAGTCCTGTCATTACTACTGCTGCCAGAGGTTCTTGGTAGACATAAGGTGATACACGTGGCATTGAAAAGATAGAGAAGTGTGAAAAGCCATCATTTGGCTCTTCAGAGACATCAAGTAAGAATATGCAACAGAGGTTTAATTTTCACATCATCTGCATTTTAGTTCCCGTATCTGAGAGAAGTACAGTGCAATGTAGAGATGTTTCAAGCAACAGACTTTGTGATGGTCCTCCATGTCCTGAGGATAGCTGGGACTTGGCAGACAAACAAGAACTGAACTTTTACACAAGGAGAAACCCCAGCTGCTCTAACTTAGGGTCAGAAACAGCTTGCTTTCCAGTCACTCACAAAAGTGGAACATACTGAGCTTTAGTATTTTGTGCTGCACTCATCTTAAACAAAATTTCTTGGCACAAAAGGCATAAAGTGTAAAAGATTTGAAATGACCACATCAGACAAAATGAAAATGAAACAGCTTCATAAACAACTTTCCCCTCTGTTCATTGTGTCCTTAGAAACAGATCGTTGCTCGTAGGTGTAGCTTTGGATAGCTCAGCAGCTTTCTGAACTGCATCAAACTTTGCCCATCTCCTCTGATCCCAAGTGATCTTAGACTGCATTATCTCTGGGCCCTGCTGACTGCTCCCCTGAGCTGCTGCTGTGGGCTGCATGGGACTCTCCTCCTGCCAGCTCTAGAACCTTCTCCCCTGAACAGCCCCATAGCTCCCCAAAGCTGCACCCAGCCCCTGCTGCCCTTTCCAAGGGCTCTTCTTTTCCAGTTGCCTCTCAAAGGGACACAGCATGCAACTTAGAACACACACACCAAACAAATACCATCTGTCACATTTGGGAATTTTAATTTGTGTATGCATTGACCTGAGACAAGCTCTGTAGGCAAGAACACACAATCAATCTCTCTGGCTGAGCTGAGAGGAACAGTAACAAATTTGCTTCCTCTAAGCCACTTTCCTTCAGATCTAGTAAATAGAACAGAAAAACATTTTCTGCAGACCTTACATTCTACAACAGGGTGAACGATTTTTGAAACAAACCACACAGGCTTCGATGATAACACTTGAGGCAACATCTCCCCATCTATTCCTTCTTTCCATCTTTCATAGGCAAAGGTATGCCACAATTACATGCAAAATATCAGCATGTTCCATGTTGATCGTGATGGAGAATACTCTGTGCTGATCGTGTAACAGGCACACATCCAGTGGTGCACTATGTCATGGTGTCACTATGTCATGGCTTGTCAAGCAAGTAGTCTTCTCCTCATGTAGCCAGATCTGCACGCAGCACCCGAACTGCAGTTGCAGGATGGCTGTCTTGTCACCCATCAGTTGTACGATGGGAATGGTAGGTGTAGAGAAAGCAAGGTTACGAAGGAACAGGGTGACAAGCAATACACCACCAGCACAAGTCATTCTGCCTATAGCCTATCTACTGCTGCCCTCTGAGGGGCCCAGCATGTGGGCAACGATGACCTACTTGAGCTTAAATGCCTTCAAATTCAGGTTGGCCAAAACAGATGATCATTGTAGGTCCTTTCCAGTATATTCTAGCCTATTCTGTTCTTCTATTCTATTTTTTATGTCTATATTTATGGTTGCATGAGTTTTAATCCATTTCCAGATATTATGCCCCCCTTTTGTAGGGAGCCATACCCTGATTTCACACTGCAGAACTAAATTACGAAGGGATTGTAACTTCTGTTATCTATCTGATTTCTGGTCACTGAGAAGTCTTTATCAAACAATTCCAGTATTTTCACCTCATTCAAACCTTTCTCAACAACTGTGGACACTGAGATGATCTACTCTCTAAAAAGAAAGGTAGCAGTAGAAGAATCATGCAGGAAATCTCCACAGAGAGGATCACACAAAAATGGAATGCCAGTAGAAAAGCAAGGACATTCAAAAATGTTGGTGAAGTAATGGTTCCTGCAAATGATCTGCAAGTCCACAGCACAAGGAAACTGAGGATAGGATTGATAGGTTGATAGGTTGTGCTTTAAAATGGAGATAGGGAAATATGTCAATAATGTAGATGCAAAGAGGAACTGCAGCTGGAATTGAGAAGGGATCTTAGTCTTCATTTCCTCGTGGAGTCTCTCCTGAGATAGCTGTCTTCAACAGCACTTTGTTCTAGTTACAGCTTTTTTGCAATATGATGACTTGTGTAGTAGGACACCAGCTATAACTCCCCCAGCTTTTCCAGCTGTGACAATCCTGTGATTCTGTGTGTTTCTGTGAAACCAGCATAGCTTTACTAATTATTTAAGCGCTCAGAAAAGCAGTCAGTTTTGTTCACAATATGCTGTGTGTTAATTTTTTAATTAATTGTAATTTTCTGTAGTGATCTTTCTGACTCTAGCTAAGCAGCTGTGAACATAGATCCACAACACTCTACAGCAAACCAAGGGCCTCCTCATTAAGATACATCTAATTTCCATGTCAGGAGATGAATGTGACACCTATATTGATACTACAGCCAGAAGTGGTACAAGTGGCCCTGCAGCTGAGGCTGCTTTATATTGAACAGGAAGTCAAGGAAAGTCTAAGATGCTGTACTTCTGGCAATGAAAAATTACAGACTCGTTCAGCAATTTCTTTAAACTCCAGTATGCTGTCAGTACTGAAATCAGGCAGGTGGCTTTGGATATCCAGTCATTAATCTGCCCTCTGGCATGTGTCAGTGCTCTGAGAGAATTTTGTATTGTGCTTTAATAAAGCCTTTCAAGACGTACTGAATGCATAAGTAATTTTTCACCGAAGGACGTTTGTGTGGCAGTGCCTAGGCATGGGGCAAATATTTTTTCCTTGAATATTTTTTAAAGAATATTCGTCTTCAACAATGCAGGAGTAATATTTTGTCATCACTCAGACTATTGGAAATTCTTAGATTTGTTTGGTCTTTAGAGGACAGTAAACAACACGTACAATCCCATTTTGAAATTTAAATGAACCAGCTCCTCTAGGTGATTATGCCTGTGTTCACTCACCTACAAATTCCAAAGTATTAATGAATAAGAAACAGGCTGAAATTAGATAGAAAAAGAAACCACCTTCCTCAACGGAAACTCCAAATAATGTATTCACAACTGCTTCTTTATTACAGTTATATCAGTATCTCAAAAGAGTAGAATGTCACTGAGCAGGAGGAGATGGGAAGGAAATGCACTCCACAGGGGCATGTCTGCCATTTTTCAGCCAGCTTTGGACTTTCCTAAGTCCAATGTAACATCTATTTTTGCCGGCTTTATGTATCATTAACTGAGTCCTGTTACAAGAAGCCTAATGGTATTGTTTAGAAGTGTTCCACTCCCATGATTTTCCTTATTAGAACCAGTGCCCTCTGCAGAATTATTGATGTGATTCTAATTAGCTTGCAATGCCTTCAAATAGAGAATCCATAGTTTCCCCAGTTGAAATAAATAAATAAATAAACTGGATCTCATCACTTTAAAGATTAATAAAGGCTCAGTATTAATTCACACAGTCTGCTCATTTCCAACATAAATTGTATCTGATGTGGAGAAAGGCAAAGTGTGAAGTCACAAAAACTGTACCAGTTGGAGCATCTATGGCACACGACAATGAAGTGCTAGTTAAACAGCTCTGATAAATTCCAGTGTTTCAGAAAGGTCATCTATATTGTTTCTGCCAGTGCACGGGCAGTTTGCCTGGCTTATCTTCTTTTTAGTGCAAAATTTTCTTGTTTTCTCGCCAAATTTTCTTGTTTTTCCTGCCAAAGTTTCCTGTTTTCCTGCCAAATTTTCTCTTTCAGAGTGAAATTTTCCTGTTTTCCTGCCGAATTTTCTAATTTTCCCACCAAATTTCCTCTTTTAGAGCAAATTCCTCACGTTTCCCGCCAAATTTTCTTGTTTTCCTGCCATTTTTTCTCTTTTAGAGCGAATTTTTCTCATTTCCCACCAAATTTTCTTGTTTTCCCAACAAATTTAGCAGTTTTTCCACCATTTTTTCCCTTTTAGAGCAAATTTTTCTCATTTCAAGCCAAATTTCCCTATTTTCCACAAAATTTTCTTGTTTTCCCGACAAATTTTCTTGTTTTCCTGCCAAATTTTCTCTTTTAGAGTGTATTTTTCTCATTTACCGCCAAATTTTATTGTTTTCCCGCCAAATTTTCGCATTTTCCCGCCAAATTTCTCTCTTTTAGAGTACTTTTCCTCATTTTCCGCCAAATTTTCCTGTTTTCCCGCCAAATTTTCTCTTTTAGAGCGACTTTTTTTTCTCATTTCCCGCCAAATTTTCCTGGTTTTCCGCCAATTTTTTGCATTTTCCCGCCAAATTTCCTTTTTTATAGCGACTTGTTCTCGTTTCCCACCAAATTTTCCTGCTTTCCCGCCAAATTTTCTCTTTTAGAGCGATTTTTTTTCATTTCCCGCCAAATTTCCCTGTTTTCCCACCAAATTTTCTCATTTCCCGCCAAATTTTCCTGTTTTCCCGCCAAATTTTCTTGTTTTCCCGCCAAATCTTCTCTTTTAGAGCGATTTTTTCCTCATTTCCCTCCAATTTTTCGTGTTTTCTCGCCAAATTTTCGCAGTTTCCCGCCAAATTTTCTTGTTTTCCCGCCAAATGTTCCTGTTTTTTCCGCCAAATTTTCTCTTTTAGAGCGAATTTTCGTGTTTTCCCGCCAAATTTTCGTGTTTTCCCGCCAAATTTTCTCTTTTAGAGCGAAATTTTCGTGTTTTCCCGCCAAATTTTCTCTTTTAGAGCGAAATTTTCGTGTT
>JANHFX010009518.1:24622-41134 GCA_027560015.1 Chloroceryle amazona
GAAAAATGTCACTATGAATTTGGGAACTATGCATTTGTGAAAAAGCACTGCTGGTTATTGCATCTCTTAACCAGTGCTGTGAGGGGAAGCACTGACAGAGGACTGGTCTGCTGCTCTTGCCCTAAACCCTCAAACCCAGCAGCCAGAAGAGCTAGTACAGTCCAGGAGTGGACCAGCAGATAATTAAAATGTCCATAGCCACATGCTGAGGAGTGGAATAAATCTATACAACTATTGAAAGAAAATGCACATCTCTCCCAATATTAAACCCTTAGTAACTAAGAACTATATAACCGTGTAGTAGCTGATGTTTCCCAGCTGCATTGCCGCTGTGTGCCTTCCACAGGGGCTGGGCGTGTGTTCCCACACCTGAGACCAGAGAACTGAGACCATTCAGCTCCTAAGTATACCTTAGCCACTGACACACGGTGTAAAGGAAACATTCTGCTTTCATTTCTTTTCCATTAAAGACTTCATGAGGTATAAAGAAATCTGAAGCAAAGGGGGAAGTTGGAAAACAAGTGGAAAACCTGTGGGAACAGAATGCTGTAAAGGTAAATCTGTTAGAGGCAATTAGCTGCTTCTTCTGGACATGTGTTCCTATTCTATTGTCATTTTCTTCCAAACAATAAATGAATGAGGTAAGAAATTAGAACTTTTTCAGTACTGATGGAAGGAGTGATTAGCTAGAAAACATACCCAGAACAACACTTGCTCAAAATGCTTTGCTAAAGGTCTACAGAGAAGACAGTGTTATTTTCTTGTACTTGACAACGAGCAAAGCAGCTGAAAATTGTCAAATTTGCTGGGATTACCCTGTGGTCTCTGACCACTCCCAGCACTGCACTCACTGCACATCTTGCTTGAAAGTCTCCGATGAAAACTAGAGAAATTGTCAGTCTCTCAAAAGAGACAAATTTTGAACAGCTTCATTAGAACCAAGTAAAGATGTGGGCCGTGATGATGTCTGAGCTGTGTATATTTATCAGTATTTTTAGGAGGTTTGGTTGTGATTTAATAGAAACTTTGTATTGATGAAACATGTAGTCTATGTGCCTGTGTCCCAGGGGTTCTGATACCAAAACTTTCAAGAGTCTGTTCTCGCTTTTTCAGTCTTTAACAACATACATATCACACAAAGATGAAGAAAGGCAACACAAGCTTAAAATTTGAGAAACTTCGTTAAAGAGTATGAAGACAAAGGAGACTTCCTTTTAAAGAATCGAAGACTAATTGCTGGATGGTGCACATGAAATAAAACCTAGGAGTGGCCCAAAGCTTGCAAAGAAAATTACAGCAATTATCATCAGTAGCTGCAATTAAAAAAAATAAATAAAAATCTCTATTTCCCTATATGAGTTTTTCTCTGTAGATTTTTTTTCTTGGTGTTCACATTAACCTTTTATTGAGCATAGCCTGCACAGGTCAGAAATGCATACTAATGACATCTTATGAGGTACAGTTGAAAAACATTGGTGTGTGAAGCTAGTGTTTGTCATCAGTCAAAAAACATATATTTTTTTTTTTACAGAAAACTGGCAGAGAATTTGAAACCTGTGAACTAAGTCTGTCTTGTCTGTGTGGAAATTCCCAGTTTAAAGTGTTTTACCTGATTTCTGAGACGTCTCAGAAGCAAGACTGTAAGGAATGCATCTGTCAGCATACCTGACATTGGAATCATAAAGGTATCCTCAGGAAAAGACAGATTCCAACCACCTCCGAAAAAAGGCTTGTTTCCTTTTATTGCAAACAGATATGTAGCTAAATAATGTTACTGCTGAAAATATGGATCACTCATCTAGGGAATTCCCATTTGTGATCCCTAGAAAAAAGTTTTCTCAATCGCAAGCATGCTGGCAATAGTGACCTTCAGCACTGACATGGTAGTGGGGCAACTCATGCATGCAGCCGTTCCAGAGCACTAGTAACAGGTACAGAAGGAAAACGCATATTGGAAACATGCAGAATTCTGGCTTGCTGTCATAGCATACTGTTGTTACATTGTCCTATACAACTGCAATCTTGACAAGCATTAGGAATTCTAGCAACGCTTAAGATCAGAGTAACCTAAAACGAACTGATCCCCATACCAGTAATGAGCAAACATGGGTGCAACACACTGTTCTGGTGCACATTTAGAAAGCTAAATCTTCCTCGGGTATAAAGTTTGAACACTCCAGACTTTTTTTCTAAACTTACTATGAGCCTTTTTATCTAATAACTTACTCTTTTCTTAATTTAAAAGATTTGGGGAGTATCCCCAAAACAATTTGTTTGGCTGTGGGGTAGGATTCAAGTATCCTCTAAACCTGTCTGCAATAGTATAGTTTCCATTCCTTACTATTCAGTCATGGAGTGTATGCCACGTGCATGCCATGATAAGCAAGTGGCAGACCTCAAACCAAAACAATATGGAAACCTGTTGTGAGTCACAGCTACTGTTCTTTAAGAAAAACATCCCAGTGAAAATGGACAAGTATTTCAGAAATCATTTGTCAGCCAGACTGCTGTGCAATAAACAGGGATCCACTTTGCCCACCCTGTAACTGAAATTAAAATGATTATTTAACATGACATATCAATGTACTGCCTTATGCCTCGACAGCTATTCTGACTCTTTCCAGATGGATATACGTGAAGTTCTACCATTCATGCCATACACCACCCACTAGTGGTTATCTGAAAACCCCAAGATGCAGAATGGTAAATGCTACCACAGAACATCCGGGTAATTCTGTGTTAAGATTAAAAATGTCTCAAGATGAAATTTTTTATCAGCAGTGTGTACACTCACCCGTCTGGCCAGTTCAGCAGACACTAATTGATTCCTCACAGATAACCAGCAACTTAGATGAGCTCTTTAAACCAACAGGGGAAAACTAGGTAAAAAAAAACGTATATAATTGTGTGTATTTCTTACTCTGGCATCCAGTGTAATTTTTTATGCAGTTCTACTTTTAGAGGAGTTTAATGGGATTTCTTTTTTTTTATTATTATTATATCTGTACTAGGCCTAAATGATCTACTGCTTTTGGAAAAGCTTTACTCCTCTAGAAACCTTTTTGTCTATTATTCCTTGTTACAGGATTAAGAAGACAGAACAGTAACAAAATATTTTGATTCTGAGAATTTAAAATTAAAAAATGTGATACATGAAGATAAAATCTGATTAAAAAATCATGTGTTGATAATTTAATCACATTTCTTTTCTGTTTTGTTTTTGGTTGGTTTTTTTTTTGTATATATGCAGGGTTTTTTTATAGATTTGAATGGTTAGAGTAGAAGACCATCCTACATGAAAGACAGAGACAGGAAGGAAATCAGTTGGAAACAAAGAAATTAAGTTGGCAGCACTGGAAGAGAAATTGCTGGAGAAGATATTGCATAAATTAAGAGATTAATGGGCATTGTTGTGCCTTGTGCTAGCAGCACATTTAGAAAACTTATTGACAACTGCCTTTCAAGCATGGACAACACTATTGTGCTGGACCCCTGCAACTGCAAGATAAATTCGAAAACAAAATAAAGCTGTATTAAAACAGAGTTAGGCAAAAACGTGGCAGTGGGAGTAGGAAAAAGTGTATTACATGGGACTAGCCCAAACTAGATTTTCTGAACTCCGTATGTCTACTGTCAAGGTCACCACTGCAATAAGAGCCACAAACACTAGCAGCAGCTTAAAGCTTAATTTCAACACCACATTGTTGGCTACAGCCCTTCTGGTTTTGTTGGTCAGCAAGGCTTATTTCAAATATCTTGGAAATAAAACACCAGACTTAAATTGGCAAAGAATGATATTTTCTTTTTTTAAAATCATTGTGTGTGGTTTTACTTAAAGGCAATGTTTCAAGGGAGACTTTGAAGGGAGACCAAAATCAACTGAACACTGGCACTGAGAAAACCCAGACTGTTTTACTCCAGAGGGAGTAGAGCAGAGCACCTGCATTAGCAGGATGCACCTCATTAGAAAGGAACAGCATGTTCTGGAACCAATATCCACCCAGTATGAAGTGATGATAAAGTAATGTATGCCTGATAAATGAATCCCAAGTGGACAGCTCAGGAAAAGAAGCAGAACAAGACCTTCAGTCAATCACACCAGCAGACAAAGCAAAGAGTGGAACACCTTCATGTCAAGCCAACCATTACCTTGGTCACATTCTCATCCTCTAGAGGCTTCTCAGAGCTCTTCAACGGATCTTGTCCCTTCCTATGCAGAGGATACATAACTGTCTATGGTGTATGCATCTGTCTCCATAGCATGTCCCTGCAATGTGCTATCTTGAGAATAAAAAAGGGCACAATTAAGGTCTAGCCAGTTCACCAGAAGGTGGTAAAAGCCTATTATTCCAATGGTTCTCACACTTTCTTTCCTACACTCAATTTTAAACACCCAGAAATGAAGGATACATTCATATTTACTTCCAAAATTCTCATTGACTAATATACACCAACCTGACCAGCAGTGGCATAGCTAAGAACCTGTTTCAGTTGCCATTGAAACAGATTTAGCAGATGTGTGGAGTTACCAAGTCCAAGAGAAGAAATGAGAGCAAGTACACAAGTAAGTTCTTAAATCACTGTGCTGTTTCAGAACCAAACGTGTAAATATACAATCAATAACAAAGGTCATCAGCAGGTAGGAAGGAACTAAGAATACTTTCTGAATTCAACTTCTGATATTGGGCTTGTGCTTGTTGTTTGGCTTGGTTTTCTTTTTAAATATTTTTTTTCAATACACATGAAGGAAAATAAGCAATATATATAACAAAATATGAAAGCAACAAATAAAAGCAAACACTAGAAAATCATGCTGAATTAGTATTACAGATTAAATACTTAATCCATTTTATGACTCAATTATTATCCATATTACTGTACCGCCTAGGGATCCTACTGAACGAGTATCCCATGGTGACAAGAGTGGTGGAAGCACACACAGAAAAAGGAGTCTCCTGGATCATAAAACTTATAATCCAAAAATCAGACAAAAGGAATGAGGAACAGACTCAGAAACATGAGAACATAGAATCATAGAATTGTCAGGGTTGGAAGGGACCTTAAACATGAGCTAATATGAATCAGTGTAATAAACAGCAGTCCTAGTACATCAGCAGCCCTAGAGAAATGCATTTTGAGCAGGTATGTCCTAACTATAATTTTTTAATATTTAGAAAATATTTTTTTCCTGTTGAATATAAACAAAATAATTAATTAAGCAAATAAAACCATTGGTTCTAAATCTGTGACATGAAGTTTCAATTGCTCTGGCCTCTCTATAATCTCTAGTGATGCACAGGTTAAAAAAAAAATAAAATGAAGCCAGCCTAACAAGATTTTTTACCTTCGTTGAATAATTGAGGTTTTGTCATAAACAAAAATAATTTTAAGAAATGATAGTGCACGATGAACTTCATCTGAGGCAAGAAGAAATACTGTCGATTTAACCCCACCAAGTCTGAACTGCATTTTGTAAAAAAAAACCAAAACAAACACCAAAAAAACAAACCAAAACCAAAATAACCCCACAAACACCTGCAAGAAATATAATTTTACATTATTATAACAATCAAATATGAACACTTGCTGTCCCTTGCATTCTTGGTCAAGAAATGACCACTAGCTACTAGGCAATGCAATCAAAACAGTCAGCAGAAAGGTGTGAAGAAGGTTCATAAAACCATGGTAGATCAGCAGGCTCAGACGCAAGTAGCCAGTGGGGATAATGGAAGAGCATAAAAATGTCATAGTCTTCAAGGAACAGTGAACTAGATGATTCTATTAAAATGGTGTGACTGAAGGATATCTTTAAGACAATAAGAGGAAATGGGGTGTGATCCAATGTACTTCTTGAAGGAAATGCAGAATAGCTGGGACTTTTGTCTCTCCATGCTCAAGAAAACCCCTCAGAAACATAGTAAGATAAAATCAAAATCTTGAGTCCGTATAAAATTGAAAAATCATGCAAAATTGAAAGTAAATCCAGTTCAGTATAGTCCAGAGGAGAAAGCTCCTCCTCTCATCCTCTCAACAGTGTCTCCTCAGGAGTCAGCCTAAGAGAGTGGTTACTTCTGAGCAATGGCTAAGACATTCTGATGCAAACAAACGTCATCCTGATGTGCTGGAACTGCAGTGGCAACAGGATCCTGCTGACAAGGAAGCCAAGTCAAAGGAGAGGAGCGCACAAAATAAAGGTTCTGTAGGATTCCACTGAAGAACAAACATCGTCAGCATTGCCAGGCACTTGTAAAAGTAAAGACCAGCAGACACCTCAATGGAAGGAACTCTCAGATGCCTGCAGCAATGTTGGAAAACCTCTGCCTTAAGTACTTTGAGTCTGAAATAATCTTGCATGCTGTGAATGCAACCTGTGATGCAGGCAAACAGACAAGGGGTTTTGCAGGCTGGGGAATTTTATACTATCCTCTCACTGACATCATGCAGTGCCACATTTCATACTATTCAGAAATGAAAAGGATACTCTAATTCCAAACTTGTAAGTACATATAGGGGACCCTGACAAAAAGTCTGTAGACTTCAGTTAGAATTCTAGCAGTGCCTTAGGGAAATGGAATTTTTGTGTGTTTTAAGTGCAATTTTAATTCAACACGGTAAGAAAACCAAACAAAGTTTGTGTCCTTTGACAGCCTGCTCTCAAGCCACACAAGGAGGAATGAAACTGTGATACAGTAACAACCAATGACCAGAGTATAAGCAGCATGATGGAATTGGTATCCAGAAAAATGAAAAGTGGCATGGAAATTTTGCATGTTTCTGGCAGAGAGCAGAATTATTTTGCTGGCAGAAGTCCTTAACCCATCACTGAAAGGTTTATTTTGTGCCTTTATAAACTGATATAGCAACTTAAAAGTACAGTATCATGTAGTCATCTTAAACTCTCTCCTTCCCACCTCCCAAAATGAGCAAACAATTTTTACCTGGATTCTTCAGACATGGCCTGAAAGAACAGAAGTTCAATGAACTGTTTTGAACAAGTTCCAAATGGTAGGTGCTATTCCACTGGTGCGAGGGAAAATCTCATTCCCCTTATCAAAAATTTGTAATGAAAAAAATTAATTTTATATCCTATTCCTATATTTATATTCAGTTCCTAGCTCAAAAGACAAGATACTATTTTATAATTGCATACTACAGGAAGACAAAATCCACTATGGAGGAAACTCTCACATTGTCAATCTCTCATAAAAAAAGGTATCATCAGTTCTCTTCTCTGAAAAACTGTTAAAGGAGACAAATTTTCCTGGTAATAGCAAATTTCCTTAAAATTCCATGGTCAAATGGATAGAAAAAAATCTTCTCTGAAAGTAAATACTTAGAAATTTTGAAATAAAACATCATGCTTCAGAACAAATCCATAATACTCTGCAGCTCACAGGGATAAGGTGTTGGTAGAGGCGGATGAGGAATCCCACACAACTGCCTATAGGATGCACTGAAAGTAAGGACAGAACTCAGGTTGAGGTAATTGTGCTGGTAGCTGCAAACTGCTGCTGCTGAGCCCAGGCGCACCGATGTCACAGAAGACTAGTTAACTGAACTAGCCAGAGTAAATTTCTTAGCCCAGCTGGCAAGAAGAGAGTAGAATATTCAGTTTCCAAAGACTACATTTACCTGTCAAGTAAGTTATTGCTGAGGATGTGACAATGATGATAGAAATTAGCAAAGAGTACTGTTCACGTTCTTTTTTATGAACTCAACACGTGCGCGCACACACACACCACAAATGCTTCTTAAAAAGGAAAAATTTAATTAAACATTAGCTTGTTTAAGAGAGTATCAGGACTGTCTGTTTTATGGATGTCAGACATCGTGGTTGGGCATGAGGCAAAAATTACATGACTGTATTGCTGCAGAGCTACAAAGCAAACAGAAGAAACAAGACGTAAACTTACTTGCTCGCAAGCATTCTGGCTAGTACCTTCAGGAGTTCACAGCTTTCAAAATATTCAGCTTGCTTTCAGGCATTTCAGACAAATTTTTTATTTCCTGTTACTTCACTTTTCTGTGAGCTACAATAAAAAACTGGGGGTCTCATTTTCTTTACCTATGGATCCTTCCATACTACCTGGACTCCACTGTAACTTACAATAGTCTGTAATGTTCGTTTTGTTTAATAGAAAACAAATGCAGTTTTGATGTCCTGAGGTCCCAGGATTCCAAGATGTAAATAACTGGTAGTCTTAAAGGAAAGAAATCTTTAGAAACAGATGCACCTCATAAGCAGCCTATTGCTAGGTGTCCTCCTCTGAGAGGTACTGCACTATAAGCACTAGAGGATCATACAGCCCAGGGGAGTAAGGTCATAGCATCTACATAAGTACATTTCTTAATTGACAATAATTTTATAATATCATACCATTTCATGATAATTTTCTCAAAGATGATAGGCTAATTATTCATTAGGTACTTAGACTATGTAAGGAGCCACATGTACCTTGCCACTATTTTGTCAGATAAAGCCTGTTGAAGATTTGCCACATTATACAGGTATGTCTTCTGTAACGTCAATGTTCTCAGTTCTCCTGTTACTATATCAAAAGATCTCTTGCCTTTGGGATCATCTTAGGTATTGTGTTATTTATCATCTTTAGTGATATTTTCCCTTGAGTTACCTGGCTAAGGAGGAATTTTCAAATGTCAGTTCATTTCTGCATCAGACTCTTAAGAAATTAGCTGGAAATTATGAGCTCTGAAGCTGTAACTAAAGAGCTTCAAACCCAAAATATTTTCAAAATCTATAATATCAAATAAATAACGTAGCATTTGGGGAGAAATAATGAAGTTTGTTTTCCCAAGGGTAAAAAGCATTGATTCAATCTTTGAGGATGAAACATCTGTGAGTTTGCATTTTTTTTTCCAAGCTGGAAGGGGAAGTAGCAACACCTTTATATGTACAATTCAAATTTAAGTTAAAAAAGGCTTATAATTTAGCCTATATTTGTAAGTCTGAAACACCGCAAGTTCGGTAAAGTTAGTGGAAAATTTATCAGAATCACTCACAGAGGAACCTAACACCAAACAGCTTCCTTAGTAGTTCCAAAATACAGGAGCATGGGTTAACTCTAGCCATCTTTAGTAACAAAAAAATCATTGTCTTTAGCATTTCATGGCCACTCTTACTCATTTACCCTTATCTTTCAATCTGTCTCTAAAAGCCATTTGGTATCTACGCTAATCTTTACTGCTAAGTCTATATAATACTACTAACAGGCAATTTACCTTGTTTCTCCACAGCAGCTTTCAAGTTTGATTTTGTTACTCTTTTTCAAGACAAAAACCAGTTTTTCAGTTGAGGAACACATATCTGGAAGGGATATACAGGACCAGTCCTGCAAGTAACGTCAGAGAGAACTACTTTGTTAATTCCTTCACATATCAATCAAGTTCCATCTCACCACTATTTCAATTGGAAGACTTGCTGAACTTCACACCGCCAGAAATTTCTTTTTACTTTTCAGTCTAAAATGTACTCATGGTCAAGTGCATCCATTCTTTATGTGAACAACTGTCCTTGGTCTACTCATAAACATCTTTTTAACTCTTGCATTAAGGTCCATCAGTGATGCTTTTCTAACCTTTACTCTTGTTGCGTTTTGTCAGTGTCCAAATAGCAAACATTTTCTGCAGTATTCCAGATCAGATTTCACAAGAACCTGTATAACACTATTAATATTCTTTCTATTTGGAAATAATCACTTGGTATCCTGTACATTTTAAAAATATATATATACACAACCCCCAAATCTACAAATGTTTGTAAAATTGTTTTGTAAATTTTCCCTTTTCTTAATAGACAGCAGACTAGCAACAGATTTCAAAACACTAGGAATTACTAATGATTTTATGTCATGCATAAAAATTTAGCCTTGTGTCTATTTTCTTGGAACTTACTACTTTTGGGGAAATTGTCTGATGTTTTTAGAGTACTCTAGACTGATGGGTTCTATAAATGGGATAACTGGAAGTATTTTACTTAAAAGTAACTACATTCAATGCCAAAATGGTAAGTGATGATCTATAATACCCTAAAAATTCCCATCTTTTCAAAAGAGAAACACAGAGAATAAAAGAATAGTGCTAGAGAGTAAATCTAAGAGACTGAGCCACTGAAGTCATCCTGTTAAAATCCACTGTCCACAGAACTGAGCAACACTGGGCCACTAAGCAGTTGTTGTACTACCTAATGAGCATTTAAAAATTCAGTGAAACACCAGCTACTTTTTCTTTGTGGGTTTTATGGTTTGCTTGCTGTTGTTTGTTTTTGTTTTGTTTTGTTTTGTTTTGTTTTTTTCAATCAAAGGTAATATGCAGAAACATTATCAGGATTAAAGAATCTGTTTGTGGCATTGCTTTACAAAAGTTCCTACCAGACAGTGACTATTTTATTATTGGATGTATCCTTTATTTTATGAATGATGAGACGTAATCAATGGAATGCTAAAAATAAATTTGTAAAGAAATCTAGTTTGAAATGCGAATCTGCAGTTTGAAGCAAGTTCAGTGGTCACGGTAACACCAGTTGAAGACTGACTCTTGCCCATCATGATCAGGCATGGCTCTTCTAAAAAGGTCACAAATTTTTCAAATATAGGCACCATGTTTTAAATTTTGCACATACAAAATATGTTCATATCACTTAAATTACACAATGTGGCAGTGTTGTAGGTCTGAACATTACTGTCAATTAATGGCAGAGAAAAGAGCCCAAAGCTCACGTAAGACTAATGACCGGGACGAATCCTGAAAAGAGACAGAAAGTATAAAACAACCGTTTTCCTGTTGTATGTGGGTTTGCGTGTGCATGTGTGAGAGTGCATATAACAAAAGATGTTTCAGTTCAGAGAATAGCCCATCCATTTGTTCTCAGTTTCTTATCCAGTTTCATTGCTAAAGGCTTTGATTTTAACTGCATGTTAAAATGCAAATTCAAATCCCATATAAACCATTAGTTAGTGCATTGACTGGTTCGAACCAATCAAAGTTGAGAATTACTGCCGAATGTCTTCCTTCTGATCTACTTGTCAGCCTCTGGGTATGTAGGATACTTGACTGTCTCAATTTTCTCCTTAACTTTATAGGACGGGTACAGGCCTGTTCTTCCTAATTTCCTATTGATGCCTTTGGAATAACCATCCCAGTGGTTTCCAGCTACTCCAATTACATCTCCAGGTTCCATGGGAATTTCATCAGCAGTTCGTGGATGATGAGCATAAATAGCAATCTGGTTGTGGGCATTTTGTCCCCCAAAGTAGTAGATATCATCCAAAGAATGGAAATACGCTGAAGCATCTGGATGCAATGTCTGCATAATTTCATAGGCGACTCGACAAACCTTAGAAATAAAAACAGAAGAGGAGTCATAAATGTTGTGTGTGCCTGCAACATACCACAGAAGCCAGCAACCAAGGTGTGACAAATCCATTTCACAAGAGTATCAAGTGTTGGAATGTCCAAGTCAACAGACAAAAAAATCCATCCACAGAACCAAAAGCCCTGCACATTAAGTAATAAGAAGCAATGAGTTTTGTAGCATTTTAATTATTACTCCACTGGTCCGTTTTGGTAAATAAATAGAGAAATAATTATAGCAGTCTCCTTCTCAGTAAAAATTCATAACATCTGTATGAACACTAGCTACCTGACAAACACTAGCCATCCTACTTCGTAAAATGAATGATAGTCAAATGTAAAAGCAAATCCGTCTTCCTTTTCTACTATTAACGAAACCACTATTTTACTTCCCTTTGAATGTTTAGAACTTACTTTTTCATGATTTATTATGCTAGAATTAGGCTTTACATTTACTTTTCTAAAGGAAGCTCCCATTTTCACAATCAAGCAGTTCTGGAAGTCGAAGGCTTTAAAAGGCTGTTAATGTTAGAACAGTGACAGAATTACAACTGTTGGCAACTTGGAAAACAACCACATGAAACTGAAATCCAGCAAGAGAATGGTGATGTTGGTGAGAAGAAAGATGCATTATGAAGTGTCAATGTATCTCATTTTATGCAGGGCATTTTCTTCAGACTGAAAACAGGTCCCCACATTGGAATCGCGCTGCCTCTCGCAGAGCTGCCAGAAACACAAAAGGTTGCTGCTGCATTAAACAAAGCTCTTCTCAACAATTGGCTGGAAAACTCTTTTCTGTCAGGTGTCTGATTTGGCTGCTGTGACCTTTCTGACTTCAAATCCACATTACTGTATCTTTCACTGATTTTTGTGTGAGCTTGATAAAGCTTGATAAAGTAACAATACAGCAGATTTCTTCAGTATGAAACAGCATTTGAGCTCTTTCATCACTTTCAGTCTATGTCAGTATAGCAAAGCTTGATTTTACTTTCTCCCTCTGAAGACAGTGTGAATAGAGCTTTGATCAAAGTAGACATATTTTTACTTTCTAGGTTTTTTTGCGAGAGGTGTTTCCTTTAGAAACGTGATAGGTTTCCTTCTATCCCTCTCCATCTGATCTCTGAAATAACTGTTCAAACGTAGCTTTCGGAAGATCAGGTTGAAGTTAATTATTTCAAAGTAGTTGTTACACCCCATAATACAGACACAAATTTGATTACCCATACATTGGTAAGAGGTTACTCATTTTACAGCTTCTGTGACTGTTTTTGATGTTTTGTCTCTGCATGTGTGTGCACCCCAGGAGGAAGACAACCCCACACACACACTCACACACAGATGCGCACACACACACTGTGTAAAAGCTTTTGTATCTTTTTCAGTAGAAATGCTTTCCAGCAAGTGTCCTGCATACCTGACGTAAAACATACATCTCCTCTGAGCAATTGTTTCCTTTGTAGTGCCAAACCTGGGTTAACTAAACTGTGAGCTGTCGAGGGCAGTAGGCGAAGAATCCACATGCAGGATTACAGTTAAAGCCAGACTCTCATTTTTTATTCACAGATTCCCTTTGTTTTGCAGCCTGTATACTTCCATGTACAATGCAAAATACAAAGACTAATAAATCCTGAAAGGAAATGAGATGATGAAGAAAAATACGTCAGGCAGAGAGAGCTACGATTTCAGCCAAATGAAAACTGAAGAGACAAAAAATGCTCTTTGTTATAATGTGCAATTTGAATTCTGCTACTGTGTTATGATTTGTGGAAGTACCTACCATGTGTCTTTTCTATACATCTCAATTAATGCAATGTTGCTGGAATACAGCACCAAGGTAGATTGTTTCTGTTGAATTCACATCACTTGATGGGCTTTGGTCCTTAAACAACAGTATTTAATGAAATATCTATTCTTCAGTTTATATCAATATTCATTTACCTTGGTAGCATAAATAAGAGTTAATATAAGGAGACTTCCCAAAGACCCTGATTCTATTCACATGTACTGTAACTTTCTCTTAATACTTCTGTACTTAAGTTTTGTCTCTTTTTGGCAAGAAAAAGAAATGGGGAAAAAAGTCAGCACACAACTGTTTAATATGGATGTCCAAAATCACATTGGAAACAAACCAGACTACATTCCTAACCTTACTTTCTCTTCATAGAGATTGGACAAAAGATGATCATTCACAGCCTGATTTTGCTTACGTTCCATGCCAAAGTATCTACCACACTGTGTATTTCATTGATGAAAGTACAGGGATAGTAGTTCAAATGTTAGAGATCAGAGAATCAAATTTTAAATCCATTAAACAGAAATCCTTCCGAACAGTGGGAAAACCTGCAGCAGACCTTAAAATGCCCAATATATCAAAATACTATAGAGACCCACATTGTTGCACGACTAGCAAAACTGGTGCTAAATGAATTCTCGGGTGTTTGAATTATTAAAGCACCAGAAATTGCCCCAAATAAAGAAGTAAATGGTAGGATCAAATTCATAGTCCCAGCTATTGAGAGTAACAGTCAAATACAGGATATCCTAGACTACAATCGAACTTCCTGCAACACTGGAAAAGCAAATGCATCTATTGTCAAATGCAAGGAGATACAGAATGAGACTTAAAGACATCAGGTGCCTTAGAGGCACCCTCAAAAGGGGTTGTACCAGATGATCTCCAGAGGTCCCCATCAAACTACCATCTCGACTATTATGCCAATGGATTTTAACATGTATTCTCCTTTTGGAATGACTCCAACACTTACAAAT
Organism: Chloroceryle amazona; assembly: GCA_027560015.1. NCBI lineage: Eukaryota > Metazoa > Chordata > Aves > Coraciiformes > Cerylidae > Chloroceryle > Chloroceryle amazona. The sequence continues at coordinate 38,762 of JANHFX010009518.1, forward strand.
GCAATTACAATATATTCTGTCCAACCTATATTTAAATGTTTCTTCTTTTATTTCAAGCAAACATTTACCACTTTTAACACAGCTATCTGAATATAATAATAGCAGAAATTATTATAGATTCCTTATTAAGTCTTTATCCAAGACCACATATTTTTCCCTTCAGAGTATACAGTACCTCTATACCAAAGCCCTAGGTCACAGCTGATGATATACGCATTCAGTGGACATGCGTCAGCAGAATCAAACACTAGTAGAAAAGTTCATGGCTCCTCACAAGCTTTTCTTGGTGAGGAGTTTAAGTTTATTCATGTCTTGGTCTCAAATAGCCCGTATTAATAACCTTTAAATATGCTCTGAGCTAGCATTTTTTTGTCACTGGATTTGGTGAACAGTGAAAAAAAAATGTATCCACAAGCATGGTTGAGGGATAAGAGGCTTTTCTATTACTTTTTCTGCTTCTGCTGTCTTCTTGCCATGGTATTATTACTAAGAATTCTGGCTGTCAAGATGAACATATCACTGTATTGGGCCTATGTTAGCACTGCTCTTATGCTTGTTACAATGCAGAAGACAATTTACAACTGAGGTTGTTAAAAACATTTCTTTTTAAAGTGAATTTTAACTTTCAGCTTTGTGTCCACTTCTCTGCAACAGTACAATCACTTGTGATCATCATCTATCACCGCCTCTTGTTGAATGCTTTCCTAACCAGGAGTGACACTTGAGAGCTTACATGACAACAGGGGGTAAAAGAGCTCACTCTGATTCCGACCACATTTTGCCATACTTGAATTAGGTGGGTCAGCATATCAGTCACAAAATACTGCTTTCTGATATTTTTTTACCTTAACCAGCTTTTTGAAACAGCTTATCAAGATACATGAAGTTAATATACATTGACATAATAAATAAGAAAATGCCAACAATCACAATTATTTGATGCAGTTTTCTAACAGGCTCCAACTTGCTTCATCAGACCACTCAAGAAACAAAGCCTGCAGCATATAATTATCTCCCACAAGAAGTCTCTGTGGATGACAGTGACCAGAATTCACATTTACTACACTGCTGCTAGAAATGTAATAGGCTGAAGAGAAATTAAATGTCTGCTTTCTTCATTCTTTTCCATTCCCACAATCAGCTAAAGCAACAGCAGACGTGTTTGAACTGTAGTACACTGTAATGATGTGTAGAAATGGATGGACACAAATTATACATTAACTTTATGCAGAATTAAGAAGTGTTAAACATGTTTAAAATTATTTTTACTTATTTTAAATGCCTTTACTAAGCTGTGTAGAAATGGATGTATACGGGTTATACCTTAACTTTATTCAAAACAAGGAACTCTTAAACATGTTTAATATTATTTCTTGCTTATTTCCAATGTCTTAATTAAGCCAGTAACTTCAAATTAAGAGAAGTAATCAACCAGCGTTCACAGTCCTCTAAATGCTCACACAGCATATCACAGAGCCTTAAATTCTCCCCTGAAATTTTCATGACTTAGCACCAAGAAGAAAAGAACAGGAGCATGAAGAACACTAAGATTTAGAACTGGTACATATACTCTATATTGTATTTGTATTGAGGTTTACCTGGGATGAAAACGTACAGACCAGGAAGTCTGCCTGAGACAAAAAGTGAATATCCAGAATAACACCTCTTAGGGAGTTTTCAGTGTATCGGTTATGAAGTCCTGCTGACCAGGATATGGAGTTATCACTGATAAACTCGTAATTTGGATACCTGTGAAAATATAATACACTGTTAACAGCAAAGCCTTTTTAATTTTATTTTCAAGAAGCATCATCTTTGCTGCAACATAAGGTTGTTAATTTGCTTTAAGTGAGTCTCTGCTTTACAGGGAATCAATTTAAATTTTGTTGAACACTCTAGTATGTTACTGCTGCCTTCAAGCATGCCCTTTCTTCATACAGAAAAAAAGCAGAAAATTAAATAGACACTGTTAGTCTGTCTGAGATCTGACACTGCAAAAGAAGCGAAAAATACCAGGAAGTTTATGCCACATTCTGCTAATGCTACTGCTTTTTGATTAATCACTTTGCTTTCCCTACTATTACATAGAATATGGGATTGTATCTTTACTAGACTCCATTTTGTTTATTAGCGTACTCTCTATTAGATACTGATTATGACAGGGTGCAAGAAAATCAGTCAGCTGTAAAAGGGACATATTAAACAAACAAATCTAAACTAATAATAAAAAAAATCTTTTATAGTTATTAAGACCGTGTGAAGAACAAATTTTGCAATTTACCAGTTAATAGCAAATGAAGGAAATGTAAAATCTTAGTACACATTTCTTGAACCATTAAAAAAATAATAATACATTAATTCAAAAGTTATTTA
>JANHFX010009518.1:41234-55053 GCA_027560015.1 Chloroceryle amazona
AAAGCAAATTAACGAAATAGAAAATCTTAATACAACTTCCGTAACCCATTAAAAAAATAGTAATACATTAATTCAAAAGTTCTTTATTTGAAATATGAAACATTGTTTTATATTATTTTTAAAATAAAATTAAAACTCATTAACATATAACCATGACTTCGAAAGAAAAATAAAATCCTATTTTGAAATGAGGAAAAAGAATGGTCTTTCTCAAAACCTCTTTACTGAGGAACTGAAATCCAAAACCAATGTTGAAAAGTAGCACAAATTAATTAAATATTCAGTCAGCCCCCTACCAAAAATAAGTTTTAAATGAAAAATTTCATGTAGTTTTGACAAAGGTAGTAATTACGTTGTTGTTATGCAATAATTATATTTCAAACATGAAGAGCAACTCATGCAGCTAACCTGCCAACTGATAAATTTCAACTACAGGGTTAACTATAAAATAATTTAAATAAAATCTATTTTTAAGATTTATAACTTCATTGCAAGTATAAAGCAACATTTTATGTAAGATAGTAAGGTAGGTAATATTACATTTTAAAGCATTAATAATTCTTACACCATTTAATAAAGAAAATGAGATTATAGAGCAGGGTCTAGTGCTGGAGCAACAGTACTGAGAACTGGAACTGGACACCTCAGAGCCTGACAGTCCTGTCCTGGACACACTGACAATCACCAGTTCTCAGACAGCTCCTGCAGTCAGCACACACTTGCGCACAGCCACACAGCATGTGCAGACACTTGGGATGTGCGGTAGATATCATTATGAAAACCTTTTATAAAAATATACCTATTTTCTTCCATTTTAATGTTAAAACTATGAAGAAACTGTTTTCAAAACTGAAATGGGCAAATACAGCAGGCTTCTCCATCTAACATTCCCTAGCCATGACTACCAAATCTGGAAATTTCCATCAAGAGCACATCAAAAAGCCGTATGCAAAACTTCCACATTTGAGGAAGAATTCTAATTTATCTTCATAGTGATTTTAATAGAATTTAATGTTCTGAAGAGAAACAAAAATAATGTATGTATGGTAAATTTCTCAGAGATAGCGTGGCATCTTTAACGGGTGGAACTGATCATGACTGTCAGGGGAAGTTCGTGTTACATTTAAAACAAGATAAAACAAAATAAACCAAGAAAAACAAAGAAGGGAGAAAAGGTTCAAACATTTTTCATCTGGAGTAACTGATAGAGCCTCTTTTGATAATTTATAGAAGCATATGGATCAAGAAGTAGGTTTTTTCCAACATGAACTCTATCACAATGATCACTGCCTTTCTTATCTTCTTATGTCTTAAATTTTTTTGTCGATATTTAACCAACTCTCAAAAATATAACAGATGACGATAACAGTATTTGTGGTATGTTCTGTTTCTGCTTCCATTGTGTGAATCATATAAGTATTTTTTTTACAGAAAAAGTGCAGAGCAAACAGAAAAATATCATACTCTGCTGTGAAAACTAGCTGAGGAACAGAGCTGGGCATCAGTCTTACTGCAGTGACACAACTCGGAGGGGAGCAACATGAAGAACATTCAATAGAAGATGTCATTCGTAGGGACAGTGAGCATAGTAAAGGTATTTGCACATCCCTTTGCAAGTTCTTGGCACCAGGAATATTGCTTCATCACTTCCTTTAGACTTCAAAAAAATCAGAATCCATATGCTGAGCAGAGACACAAGGACCTCTGAAGGTGTAAAGAACCTTGAAGAATCTGGTTTCTTATTATATCAATCTACTAATTTATCAAATGAAGTACAACAAAAAAGTGTCATAGTGGATTTGGTAAAAAAAAAAAATAAAAAATTATTATTTACACATCTTCTTATTCATACATTTAAATTTTCTCCTTCCTCCCATTATTCTGGAAACAGTCTTTGAGACACTTTTAAATCTGGTCTTCAATTCCATTTTGCAAAGTTGATCCAAGTTCATTCAAGCAACAGTTTTAGAACCTATTTCTTCAAAACAGTGATCCAAGCTTCACAGTTCTCTACTCACATGCTTAAGTTTTCCAACAAGCACACACACAAAGCTATACTCATGCTTAGGAAAAGAGGTTTCTTTTGAACACCCTAAAATGTGAGTATGATTGAAGCTAATGTCAGTGTGAGCAGAGGGTCTTCCAGTCCAGCATCCTGTCTCCAACACAGGCTGAAAGCGGAGCACAAGCTACTCTTACCACAATGACTACAAAGAATAAAGGAAACTTCTAAAGCTCTCTAGTTAGCTCTTGCTTCCTTCTATTCCCTTTTCCAGCTGTGCTTGTATTATGATTAATGTAATACTGTCATGGTTTGGGGTCAGGGCAGCCCCTTAGACCTGTAACAGATGCTCTCTGTTAACCCCCCTCCCTCCCCAGAGGGGCAGAGAAAGGGAATAAGGGAGAGAGACTCACCCATTAGAAAAGGAAACTAGAACAGTTTTAATGAAAATGAAAATAAAAATAATAAAAATGGAATATATACAAATATATACAAAACCACCATCGAAACCAACCCCCCTGATGGCAATTATGTCACCATCACTGATGCTGTGGAGCAGGCACCAGGGGGTTCCAGACCAGGCCCCACAGCAAACAGGAGCTGTGTTCAGGAGCTGGATTCTGGTATCAGATTCAGGAACACACCGACTGGGATTAGACAGAACAGACAGAGTCCTCCTGGGATGCTCCGAGGAAGGAACCGAAAGAAGACCTGAGCCAAGCCAAGCAAAGCTGGCAATGCAGGACAAGAGGGGAGAAGAGCCTGGGAGCCCCCAGAAAGAGAGACCCTCCAGATACCTCCACTTTATACCAAATATGATGTCTCTGGGCTGGAATCCCTCGCTGGTCAGTTTGGGGTCACTTGCCCCGTCTGCTCCTCCCTGCAGGTGCTGACTTCCACGTTCCTGCACCACCCAACATGCCACACAAAATCCATCAGTGGCCTTGGTCTGCACACCACCCCTTGGTAGTAACTCTAACCATGGGGTGTTATCACTGCCAGCAGCAGCCACTGCCTGGGAAAATGCTGCTGCCTTCAGACAGTGCAGTCAGTTAGAAGAGCTGAGCTGAAAAGTAAAATCACTGAACAGAATTAGTTCTGTTCTCACTCAAACCAGGACAAATACTTACACTGCAAGTTTTTGAGCGATTTTTTTTTCTCTTTAAGCAGAACCCAGGCATGATCCTATCAGTAGGATTTCTGAATGTGGGGTAAATGAACAATAGTGAGATGTCATATATTCCTGTGATTCTTATCCTATGATATGCCTACTGACAGAATCTCCTAAAAACAGTATTTTGTGGGATCCCTCCTCGCTTACCAATGAAATTAGCCACACATTCTCTTCTCTGTAGCAGGAAAGGACAAGACTGTGCAGATAAAACCAAAGAAAGGGAACTGGCATACTACTCATTTCTTTGTATGGGAATACACATATGTAGCATATCTCCTTCACATGTCTTAAAATAATATCTAATTCTTCTAAAGCTACCTAACAGGTTCTTGAAACCTATGTACAGGCCAGAAAGCATTTATTTTTCCCCCTAGGAAAAGGGGAAAAGAAGAAATCAGAAGAGGGTGGGAAAGATTTGGTTTAAAATCTTTCCTCCCTGCAGCTGCCAGCCTCAGAGGAGGACACACACCAAGCACAGTTATGAGACTATTTGAAGTTCCAGTTGGTTTCAAAAGCTCATCAACCTGTTGTGTAAGTACAGCTTATTTCTACCCTGTGCAGCAGGTGCAAACCACAGTGGGCCCCAGGCTTCTGCCCTCAGTTCACTAGGACTGAAGGAGTGTCCACAGCAGGCAACACAAGGGTTCTTCCCTCCAAAAGGAGTGTGAGCATGTGTGCAAACAGATGGGGTAAGAAATCATGTGTTTGTTCAGGTCTTGCCCTGAAGAGAATTGGAAAATGTATGACCTGTTCATCAGAGATGAGAGCTTTGAAGCACTACTGAATCCTAAAGATCAGAGACATTGTGACACGGGGGCGGGCAGGGCTGCCACAGCTAAACTACAGAAAGTACACAGGGAGAAAAGACATTAACTTGCTACTGTGAAAGTAAATAAACACAGTGAAATCCGGGCAGGGGGAGCTTTCATAAGTGCTGGAAAAAAACCTCATGAGGGAAACAAATTACTGCACAAAAAATGAAAAAGAAAAATACAGATGACTTTAGAAGGTAAACAACCTGAACAGAAGAATGCAATTTGCTGAATTTTAGTGCCCATATGCATGAGAAAGAGATCTAAATAGATTCATATATAACCCAGAAAGGAGTAAGATATAGTTTAAGAATTTATGTGCATATTCAGCTGCATTATTTTGAAACTCAATCTTAAGGAGAGAAGATGATGTAAATAATATTATAAACTACAAATGCATAGATTAGAAATTCAAAAGTTTGCATTTGAAAACTACTAAATCAGCCAAAGAACAAGCAATTTAGACCACCCCTCACGTGCTACTTATATCTAAGATAAATAACATGACCTCTGCCTACTAGAAGGTGTCAAGTGCTTTAATCCCATCCTCATTACAGCTGTTGAACTCTCAACCATGCTCCTCTCTCATCATGTTTTTCTACATCATCCTGATTCTGAAAATAAATCACTTCTTTATTTCTTTTGAAAAACAAACCAAACAATGCCACTCTACAAACTGACAGTACTGCCTCCACTATCTTTACTGCTATACTTGCAGTTGGCAGACATCTGACTGCAAGGGAAGTTTCTGAAACTTAAGTCAAAACATTTCTGTTTTTATGACTATGAATAGTTTGAAATACTTCTCTTAATAGAAACAACTTGCCCATGTTTGACAGCTAGTTGTCATTCTCATGTAAAGAGAGATATAATACCTAGTACTCAATAGTACAACTGCATCCAGCAATGAAGGCAACCTAAACTACTGCAGTACAGTGTGACTCCTGTTTCTGTCAAAGATTGATACTTCAATGTGACTTATGCTTTTTTGTCAGGAATGTAAACTAATTGTAGTTTTTTTCACAACAAGAGGAAGAAAAGGTTCTTGGTTCCCAAAACTTGACCTGAACCTGCCTTCAGATGCCCTTAAATGCTGAACTAATTGCCCCCTGCTTCTGTGACATCATAGGAAGTTTCAAATGCCTTCCACTCAACAGCAGGGGGCAAGCAACTTAGGAAATTCTCTTTCGGTGTAAACTATGACCTTGAGCAGCAACACATGAGAAATTCTTCTATGGCTTTTATTAAGAAAATGCACAAATGAATGCTGTACCAATGAGTTGTATCTTCTATTTCAGGAAAAGTGTGATCTGAAATGGACCTTGACCTGCCACAGAAACTGCAATGCTTAATACAAATCAGTATTGTTTTACCGAGTAAGTCACAGTTCTACTGTTACTTTTCATTGCTATTGACCACTTGGGATGGTATGTTTCCATAGGTAGTGCATCTCATCATTACTCACAAGGCTAAAGTATACAGCGATAAGGACTGAAAGTTGAACATAAGCAAAGAAAAAATGCATAACTAAGATTGTTCCAGCAATACTGAATTCTTATGTCACAAAAAGTAATTAAAGTTATTTAGGACAATGTAATGAATTAACTATCATAACCTCAATTTTCTATTACCTGTCTTTTCATTGTTCAGATTTGCCCTGAGAATGTTATCATAATTGTTTCTGCTACTGTCTCTACATACACAAAAAAGGAAGACTTAGATTGCCATCATCTGGAGCTGTGTATGTTCATTTAGTTTTTTCAAAACTCCACCATTTTAAACAGCAGCCCTTTATAGATATGAAAGAAAAATAGAAATAGCACAATTGAAATACACAGGTTTGCACTGATGTAGAAAATTCCTATACCACAAAATAACATTTTCTGCTTACCTTGTATATGCCAAAGAAAATAAGTAATCCACTATGTTATCTTAATGTTTTTCCAAACATGTTTACCGAGAATAAAACAGTTCAAAAAATTGCCACTTCTGAGTTACCTTGATTTTAAAAAATATTAATTTTCTTGCTTAAACAAAAACAAAACAAAACAAAACCAACAAAAACAAGTATTCTGTTCAAGTGAGATAAAATTTTGGAAAGATAAATAGGTACCACTTAGTAGACAGATAAATAAGTAGCACTCAAAAGGAAAACCTGCTATCCTGTACTCGGTTACAAATGCACCTGAAACACTTCTCCAACTTTCCTAGTCATGGCAATAAGCATTTGTAAAATTGCTTATATACCCTAAATACCATAACCCAAGAGAGATACAAGAGGGAACATTATTCTTCCATATGCATCTGCTTTCTTTTACTGAGCAGAAGGTTTTGCCATCTCAGTGACACTTGGCAAACGTGCAATGTAACAGTGAGTTTGTAGAGGACACTGCAGGCCACGTGAGGAGTCATTGAGCGCAAACCGTGCATCTCCAGGGTGGAACATGGACATTTTTCTGTGTCAGGCTGTGATATCCTACAGCTAGGGGAAGTTGTTCTGGAGAGCTAAAAGAGGGCCAAGAGTAAAAAAGGGACAGAGACAATGATGCAGATCAAGCATCCCATGCAGACTTTCAAAACCCACCTGGGTATCTTCCTGTGTGGCCTGCCCTAGGTGATCCTGCTCTGGGCAGGGGAGTTGATCTCCAGAGGTCCCTTCCAACCTCTACCACTCTGTGATTGTATGATTCCAAGATACATTTAAAGACAAACTTTTTGAAGTATTCAACATGTAGGGTGAAAGCCTTCTAAGTCGTCAACACAGAAAACTTTTTGAAACAGTCATCAGAAGCTTTTCAATCAACTTCAAAAAGTTTCTCTGGCAACTACTGACAGAAAGCTATTGTTTGGACTTGAAACATCCAAATGCATTAACTAGTTTTTACAGTATTTATGAATAGTTCCTTTCTAATATGGACATTCTGTAAGAAATTTGGTGTACTACTTATTTTTACTGCCTCTTTTTACTGCCCTTTTACAGCATTGGTTTATTTTTAGTCACAGATATCTTGCTCAACTCTTACAGAGTTTTAACATTAAGCTTTGAAAAGTGTATTTGGGGGAAAAAAAAATTGTCCAAAGAAAAGAATGTCTGAGAGAAAAATCAAATTCACTGGAAGTTGAAATGCAATCCAAACTGTAAAAATGATAACCAAAAAAAGGACAGCAAGTGTGTGCGCACAATAATCAGAAATGGTAAAGCTAACCAGAAGACGCAAACTGCAATATAAACAGAATTTATCTTACTTGGATTTCGCCTCTTGCAATAATGAAGGGTCATCTGTAGCCAAATACACTCTTTTTTTATCAACGTGCATCCTGCGAGCGAGAAGCTCAAACCGCTCTTCAACATGTACCATATATTCTTCAATGGGATGAAATGCTGCCTCCGTTCCTACTTTGTCTGTCCTTCGGACGTGAACACTGGAAAAAGGGAGAAACTAGGAATTAAATTTATAAATACAACACATACGTCAGCAACTGAAATTTTAACCTTAAATTTTATGCTTTTGCTTTTAGAATGCATAATAAATCAAATCCCTACATAAACGAAGGAAGGATTAAGGCTCATTGATGCCCATCAAGACACACTGGCAACATGAATTTAGCCATCAGCCTGTTCTTGAAAGCAACAGAATTATCTTGCAAGGCAAAGGGTAACTGAAAGAAAAGAAGGAAGGAAATTTAGCTACAGCATCCAAGGGATTCCTTTTGTGCAAATGGTTAAGTTATCCAGCGTAGTTAGGTAACGCTTGACCAATACAGTTAAAAAGCAAACCAGGAATATTTGCATCATAGATATATTGGGACACCAACTACAATGCAGGGCTTTAGTGAAGGTAGTCAAAAACCCATCTTCCCCATCTGCTGGAAAATTAACAAGTGTTCTGATCCTCCAGTGCTGAAGTGGCCCACTGACTCATGGTCAAGAGCCAACTATTTTTGGAGAGACTGATTGTGTGCTCCTACAAATATGAAGACTAAAGATTGAAGGAAAACTCTGTAGAAAGAAGCAATTTAATAGTTGCAGACCCTGGTACAGAAGCAGCAAAATTTTTCATGTTACATGACAGTAAAATCTTTCTTCCACAAGCTGTTTTTTATTGCCCATAGGTGCTTTGCTTCCTTCTTCCCAGATCTCCCCATACACACCCTTCCAATTCATAGTTCCTGCCAGAAACAACACTAGTGAAAGCATCAGCAGGAAAGGGAAAAGCACCTATGATGGTCAGGTGCAGCCAACAACAGAATTAGACGTGGATTGTGGCATATAAAATGTAGTCTTAGCCTTTTTTCCTCAAATGCAAAGGCTACATGCACTTGAAGACCATACATTCTGATCTGAGGGCTTCTATTCCAGAATAAGGCAATTACATGAATGAAATTTTGCATGGCATTACTAGATACAGAAGGACATATAACAAATCCTTCTATGGAACTGCCTTTTGTGTATCTGTCAAACTGCAGGTAGGCAAGGGTGCTGAATAAGTACTTGTAATCAACTTCTATTATGCACAGCTAAAAAATAACAGGTTCATGTAGAAAGCACCTTCTCCCCCCACAAAATGCCTGAGACTCTCAGATGGCCATTGTAAAACATTTCGTCCCAAACAGGAATCACTATGTACACATATTAAAGCACAGACAGTTAAAAAGAAAACTAAATACCCACCCGACCACTGGATGTTTGAAACCAAGTTTCCTTGTGGCTTCCTCTATTTCTTTTTCTAACCAAGGCTGTGGACGAATCAAGTATTTCACAAACTGCGAGACCCACCAGACTGCAGGATCCCCGTGCACACGAATTAGCCTGTTGGCCAGGTCTTCAGGGACAGCCAGCGGTAAATAAGGTGGCCGTGGGTGTAAGCTGTCAACAATGGGAAGTTCCACCACCTGAACATCCTTATCATTAGCCTCACCTGTTTTAAAATAGATACTAGGATGAGTCAAGTAGGTTACTTTAATAATAAGTTTTACCACTGGCAAGTAACATCCCAAATGTATCAGCTAAACTGACTCAAAATGGCTACCTAACCATTGTTCATACGTTGCTCAACTTTTTCAAAATAGCATTAAAAAAAAATAAAAATCATAGTTTTAGACTAGATTTATGTACAAACTGTATCTAACAATCCACCCCAGTATAACAAAGTTGGAGGTCCTTGAATTCTTAACAACTGATATTTAATAAAATATAAAAAGTGGTCCAGTTTATATATTCATACCTTTTCATAAACACCTACACCTTTACTGCCTGCTAAGGCTTACTTGGACAAACTTGGTATCCAAAATGGTTAAAATTCAGTTACTCGTTTAAGAAATAAACAAAGAAATATTTTAAGGCATAAAAAAAAAAAACAAACTATACAGCCTGACTGCTCTTTTGAATACACCTTACTGCAGTAAATCTCAGCATCTCAGACATCATCAGAACCACTGAATTAGTTGCTCTAATGACAGAAGGGGAGAAAGACAATTCCTGTCTTGAAGAACTTAAAGCTGTGAAGATAAGTAGCAAATTAAATATATGAAGGAAAGCACCCAAGCACTATACAGGCAAGTGATTTACATACAGCTAAGAATTTGGTATCTTTTAAATACTAACTGAAGTGCAATATACAGATGTTTTAGATGTTTATTCAAGGCTCAATAGCCACTAGACAGTTCTTAAAGAGTTTTTCAAACCACACAAACATGTGTCTACATAATTCAAAGCTATTTTGATATACAGAAATTACAATACAAGACAATACAAAGCATTATATTTTTGAAACACTGAACATTTCAGGTAAGATTTCTAGTGTGCTCATTTCATCCGAAAGACTATTTTCACTGCCTGCAGCATTTACTGACAAAGATGGCTAGTTCTCTCTTCAGTGCTCACCAGCCAGGAAAGAAAACTGTTTCAAATATAAGCATATCAAACTCATATAACTGCTGATGACCAAGTAAACCTAATGGCTGAAAAAAGTCAATCCAGTGCAAGGATAATGAGTCTTATTATAAGAATGATTAAAAATCCCTGAGGTTAGAAGAACACATTTGCATGCACAAAAAATCGTTGCAGTGGATTTCTGATGAAGTTCTGGAAATATGACAATTGCATGATTAAGTCATACATTGCCAGAATGCTACTTAACACCAGTAAGCCTATTGAAATGAGTCAAAACTCATCAGGAACTCTCTGAGATACGGTTATTTAAATAAAGAACATTTCTTATGATCAGTTATATTTCCAATTCTTTTTAAATAGATTTGGAAAATCTGTCTTCATAGACGTATCTGTCTGTTAATATTTCATCCCTGCACTGTACCAACACCACTGTAAATGGTTCTTTTCGAGGAAATTCCCATGGAATACATACTGCAGGTATGGATGGTATGCTTTAATTCAAGAAGACAGTCCATATTTTTACCATCTATTATATCACACAGGAAAAAAATTAGTAAAAGTTCATAAATATAGTAAAAATGCCGAACATTTAAGTTTTCTTATAATAGGAGGGGTAATATTTTATCAGTATGTCTTCATAAAGCTGCAATAAAGAAAAGCAGCTTGAAGACAGTGAAATGCTAAAGCTTGTGCAGAGGTACTCAGAAGCCTAGACAAGAAACGTTTAGATTGGTAATGGTCTGAAGAAATGCTGGAGGTTCCACACTTTTTACCCTTTGCTCTTCAACTGAGAGTGTGGGAAGGAACTGTGCGGCAAAAGAAGCAATAGCAATTTTAGCCAAGAGAAGAAAAGACTCCAATCTTAAGTTAGAGAAGGAAATTCACTGTAATTCTTTTGAGGAGGAAAAGCAGAGACACTATGGTGCATATAAAAAGGGGACTTTTTATTAAGTATGGTATCCATGACAAGTTTTTAAACTTCATTCTATCACTGAAAAAACATGTTGTGTAAAGGCAGCCATTTGGAAAGTCTCGCTGTTGATAGTGCTGAGTGACCTGAACTGCCATTCAGCATTCTCACCCTGAAAAGCAAACAATGCCTTGTTCCACACTGTTCAGAGAGCCCAGAAAATTTACACAACCTATCTTCAGGTTATGAAGAAGATGGGACTGGCCAGCAATAACTAGGAAAGCTCTCACCATATAGCAAGTTAGAATAAAATCCACCTATATCACAAGATTAACAAAGCAGATTGGGGAGGCGGGGGGGGAAATACACCACAAAACCAAACAGATTTGGGCTTTCAACTGTACATGACACATTGTTTGAATAGTAATGAAGGAGCAAGACTTGCCGTGAATCAAAATCAGAAACAAACAAAATGTATTTCATGAAGGCAAACCAAACAATTTGGTTGTGCAAAACTGACTACTAGGTCAATGTTAACAAGTGCACCTTGAGATCTGAAGCACTACTTTCCCACTAGATCAAGTGTTAACGAGTGCACTTGGAGATACGAAGAACTACTTTGAGAAGGAACTGAAAATATCATACATGTTATTTCACAGGGAAGACTAAGCATTCCTTACTTTGAGACCAAACAAGGTAACTATTACTGAAAGTATGGGTAACAAATGGAAAGTCATAAAATGAAATACAAATACAAATTAAAGAATGTGTCGTCATTAAAATTACGCATTTTGAAATGGTCACAGAAGCCAGAATGCTTCAGGACTTTTGCCAGTTACTTCCAAAATAATTCTGACAGTGTTGTGTTGAGACAAGGTATAAATTGTTGGGGGGGGGCGGAGGTTGTTTGTTTGTTTCTGTTGGGCTTTTTTGGTTGGTTGTGGGATTTTTTTTGTTTGGTTGGTTGGTTGTTTTTTGTTTGGTCGGTTGTGTTTTTTTGGTTTGTTGTTTGTTTTTTTTTTAAAAAAAAAGTCCCAAATGATCACTATGGTCGTCAATATTTTCAACAACGTTCTAGTTTGTTAACAGTTTACATAAAATTCTAAGCAGGCAAGGTGCACAAATCTACTTAATCCAAACATGCAAACTTTGGAAGCGCACAGCTATTTGAGATCCCTGATCAGAACATCTCTGCAAACACCCAGATGGGGGAACAATTCTAGGAATCTTTTTGACAACTTTCTACTTGTTATTGCCTTTATTATTATTATGAACAATGAAGCAAAAACTTGCTATTAGTCTTCACTCAGAAGATAGCAAATGCAGCAAAAGGAAAACTTAGAGCAACTGTTCACTTGTGTCCTGGACAAAACGAGCAAAGAGTAACTTTTTAGTAACCTGAAGGAATAAATAACAGCCACACAGACGAGGGACAACTTTCTCATCTTACCCATCACCATTTTTTTTAACAGTGCTCACTGAAAGATTTATAATAAGCAATGATTTTGTCCTATTTTCAACAGACATAGTTCAAAAAAACTTCCACAGAAACTGTGGATAGCAGAATACTGTTCTAGTTTGCTCAGGAATGAGCTGCAATCAAAACCAGTGATAGAGTGGATAACAAAACTCAGCATTGATAGACAAGCATGTACATTAAAAAACCATTAAGTCACATTTTTGACTGATAGGAATTGTCGCTGTTCAACCAAAGCTAGTGAAGTTGCATTTAAAACTGAGAATGATCTTTTTATCCGCACATTTCTTCAGGTTTTAGCTATGAGTTTTCTAAATTATAAAATATTTCAGTTCTTCCACTTCCCAGCTGTTAAATAACAGATAAGCACTAAAAGCTAGTAATCCATACAGGTGCTTGTATCTTTTTCTCATGTTGGTAGTACCATCATCAAGTCCATGAGGTCCAATTCCCTGCTCAGCATAGGTTCAACTTTGACATCTGATCATAGAATCACAGAATTACTTAGCATGGAAGATACCTGCAGACATGTTACAGCTCATTTACATTTCAAGTGTTTTTTTTAATAGTCAGAATACTGCAATATTGATAACACTCTTTTATCATAACAACATTCTCTGGAGGAACATCACAGACTGTAAAGAAATTGATTTTTATTTCGATGACCCACGCCGGTTGCACTACGTAGTTCTTATTTATCCCCATTGTTTGGTATGTTCATCACTAAGACATCACTAATGCAGCTTCAATTTCCAGGAGTCCCACTGATTACTTTTTAAATGCTGAAATGAGCTCTGTGTTATAAGAAGCATAGTTTTGTTTCCCTGCAGTATCTCAATGTGCCTTAATCATTTTACAGCTCACAGGACATAGAGGACTTTATGATTTGCAATAATCTTACTGCCTGTTTACTTTTCAAATTTAATCTTTGTCTTGTGAATTCAAAAGCCCATTTAGAAACATTTTCTATCACACAAACTTATTTGAAGCCTGAAAAATATTGGTTTGGCTAAAAATGTCATTTTACCTTACCTTACTTCTTGCCACCTGAACAGTGGCTCAGACCTGTGTTTGTATGGCCATTATCTCTCGGTGTTCATTATTTTGCATGGAAAAATATCAGCCTTTTTTCAAGTCAATACTATTAGTCAATGTTAACTGAAAACCTGTTTGAGCACTTTATTCATTCTCCTATTATTTCAAAATTCACCATCTCATTACAAAGTCTTCTTTAAAGAGGTTGTTCTTTGACGTATGCCAAGGAGCAGTGCTAAGGACAATCCTGTTGTGTCAAAGAGATCAATGTTGAGTAAGACTGGACCCAGAACTGACCCCTGGGGAACACCACTACCTGCAGGTCAACAGTTGGACTCTGCACCACTGATCACGACCCTCTGAGCTCTATTGTTCAGCCAGTTCTCAACACCTCTCACTGTCCACTCTCCAAACTCACTCTCCCTGAGCTTATCCACGAGGATGTTATGGGAGACAGTCTCAGAAGCCTTGCTGAAGGCAAGGTAGACAACACCCACTGCTCTCCCTGCATCTACC
>JANHFX010009518.1:55153-68544 GCA_027560015.1 Chloroceryle amazona
AACTCTGCCTTCTCTGCATCCTCTGTCACCAGGACACCCACCTCATTCAGCAGTGGGGCCACATTTTCCCTTGTCTTCCTTTTACCACTGATGTATTTGGAGAAGCCCTTCTTGTTCTCCTTTACTTCCTTTGCCAGAATTAATTCCAAGAAGGCCTTGCCCTTCCTTGTTGCATCCCTACAAGCCCTGATAATGTTCCTGTAATTCTCCCAAGTGACCAGTCCATTTTTCCACAAGATGTGATCTTCATTCTTCCACTTGAGTTTTTCCAACAGCTTCTTGCTCATCCATGCTGCTCTCCTGCCTCCTCTACTAGCTTTTCTACTCAAAGGAATGCAGCTTGAGCTTGGAGGAAGTGATGTTTGAATATGAACCATCTCTCTTGGGCCCCCTTACCCTCCAGAGTCTTAGCCCAAGGGATTCCTCCAAGGAGGTCTCTGAAGAGGACAAAGTTAGCCCTCCTGAAGTCCAGGGTTGCAATCTTACTTATTGCCCTGCTGCTTCTTCCTCATCTAGTACTAAGTTCTATCATGTCATGATCACTACTGCCAAGGCTTCCACCAACCTTCTTTGTTTGTTAATACAAGGTTCAGCAGCGTGCCTCTCCTCTTTGGCTCTTCCACCATCTGTGTCAGAAAGTTACTGTCGCTGCACTGCAAGAGCCTTCTGGACTGAGTACGCCTGGCTGTGTAGCCTGTCCAATAAATATCTGGGTGATTGAAGTCACCCATGAGCACCAGGGCATGCAACCTTGAGGCTATTTCCCTTCTGTAGAAGGCCTCATCAACATCATCTTCCTGGTTTGGTGGTCTGTCATAGACACCCACAATAGTTTTGCCCACATTTGAGTGCCCCTTAATTATTTCCCATAAGCTTTCAACACATTCTTCATCCCCCCTGGGTAGAGCTCAATACAGCTTAACTGCCCCTGTGAAACCTCACCCCACCAGAGTGAACAGTTTCTATGTTCCATGACAGAAGGCATGTCCATGCTCACAATGCTGCTGGATTAGCAGAGGATACAAGGAAGAGGGACCAGGCTGAGTTCTCACTAGGCTCCTCATTGCCTTGCTGGTTACTGTTCTGTAATTGCAAAGACAGCAGGTTCACAGATCATCAACCTCAATGACATTTTAATGCTTTTCTTTGTGAAGCAGACAAAATAAAAAAACTACACAAAGTTATGGTATTTATGAATTGTCAACTAGTTCAGACTGAAGACAAAGTAGGATTTTATCCATTCCATGCTGCAGACTGCATCTCCTACAACTATCTTTTGGACACTTCTGAAAATCATTAGAGGTACCTAGTAAGGACTTTACGCCATAATTAAATTATTAAATGGAATCTTTTAAAGTAGTCTTAAAACTTGTCTAAGTGTTTCTTACTCTTAAGATTCTGCTTTATACATTTCTACTACAGATTTAAAACCTGTTGGTTACTTTCTCACTAGTGTTCCACTTATTAATAATTATTTTAATCATCTTTTATCTAATCAAACCTTTTAAGGCAGGCAGATATCGAATAAATTTGCTGCAAATCAGTTTTCAAGAGTCGGAAGATACAGTTTTATGGTTGGGGTTTTTTTCAAGTTTTATATGCCATATGAGTAGTACTGTCCAATTTGTCATCCCAAGAGGCTGATTCTTGATAGCTTCAAGAAGGAATAAATCAAAATGTTTTCAAAAATGTCAGAGTGTCTTCTATTACTTTCCTCAACCCAGCACTCCCAAGGCTTTTTACCTGCATCCTTTCCTATCCTCTCTTGCACAACTCTCACATAGTCCCAGGTCCCTTACCACTCTCCGTACCATTTGCCTGTGTGGCTTCTCACTTGCTGGTAGGCCTGAACCTTGATGGCAGTGGCTGTATACAGCTACCCAGGTTCTCTCTTTCGAGGACTTTTCAGAGACCGTAACAAGACCTGTATCTTTTAGTTAAATTTGGCCAAAAATCACCCAGTATTCAGAACTTGTACTAAGGTAGGATAAAAAAATGGAGCAGATAGAAAGGTGCAGCATGATGACACATCCTTGGCTGTCACAAGAAACTTGGCTAAAATAATTCTCTGTCAGAGATGCTGTTTCATCAGTCTTCATCCCCCCCCCCCCAAACAAACAAACAAACAAACCAAAACACAACAGCCAACTTTGATGATAGTCTCATATCTAAGTTCCACTGACTGTCAGTAATATTTACTGTCCCACGCCATTCTGGTTCTCTGAAAATCCCACCCATAATTAAATCACGTAAAAATAAACATCATTCCTATGGTCCTCATAACTAACGAGATTCCAATGAGTGTTCTTTCTCCTGGACCTAATGAAAGCATGAACAGAGTGTACTGATTTCTGCATTTGGAGTAGATATCTCTAACAACTAATGCAGTAGCATCTACTGATGCCTTTAGGGTCTCTGTTCCCTTTTTTAGTAAGCTCAGGTGAGCTGCATTACACAGACCTATATTCCTGTTTCACTTCTCATTGCTTACGAGATGTTTTTTTACGGAAATTGTCACATCACTTTGAAAGAATATTAAAAAGTAAAGATTTTTCCCTTCCACAATTGTTTAGCTACCTAGCATTCCAGATGGAAGGTTTACAGATGAAATGTGTGATTGCACAAATTGACTTCCTATAACAGTCAGTGAAGGCATTTTCAGCAGATTGTCAAACTAAGTAGAAATCCAGAAGCTTAGTAGTAATTTATTTTTCCTTTTATCGTTATGTATTCAAACTGCTTTTGAACAATGTCCCATTTTACCTAAACAGACTAATGGAACGGGGTACCTGTCTAAGAAGAGCTTCACCTCCCTGGCTACCAGAAAATATCAGAACATTTATTTGCAAAGGCAGATTTTTATAAATGCAAAGGGGTTTTCTGTATTATGCATGTTTAGTCATTCATGCAAACAGTAGTCAGAGCTGATGATTTAAAAGTAAGACCTTATAGAGGATAGCTGGAATAACTTAGGAAAATGTAGAAAAGATCTTTATAGCGATGTTGAAGAAACATTTTGATTTGATTTGAAACAACTCCACAGAAGCTTATTCTGTATTTCAGTCTAATGTTAAATACTATATACCTGAAAATACTTCCAACTACTTACTTTGAATATATGGCTGTCTTTTCTGGAATAGAAGATAAACAGCTTTTATAATAATCCTTCAACAGCTGCGGGGATTTATCTGCAGGGTCTGATCTCTGGCACACATATGCCAATTGGACATATGCATGAGCCTGGAACAAGCATGTGTAAGAGTGTGAAAACCAAGAAAACCTCAAGACAGTATTTTAGGAGACTAGAAGTTTCCAACAGGTCATAAGAACAGAGCTTAATATTCAGAGATGGCTGTCCAGGCAACTAGCGGACATGGGCTCCCCATTTAGACAAGTCATTTACTGTCTTTTTGAGCTAGTGGTTTATAACTCAAGCTCCCAACCTCATCTTCATTTGAAGATCTGGAAGACTTTTCTTTCAATAAATTAGAAAAAAAAACCTTCATATGCAAGTCCAGATGAAGCAGAACTCTCAAGATGCAGGCAGACAAAAACACATTTTAGTTAGCCACAAATAATACAGCAGAAAACTGCTATGCTGTTGGAAATTCATAGCATATCAGGTTGGAAGGAACCTGAAGGATCAAAATCACAGCAGTACATCTGAAAGAAACTGAGAGAAACAGGGACGCATTCTACTTCATACCGTCTGCTAGTGTGAAAGGGGGAAAACCAAGAGTGTTAGTTACCCTGCTGTAATGGGAAAGGAGATTTTTCTGGTCTTCAGTCATAAAGGGTGACACTCCCTCCTCATATCCCCTGCCTGTGCTTCCTAAAGAGCCTGTATCCCTCCATTTCAAAACTCCAGTCGCAGGAGCCATCCCACCACATCTCTGGGATGTCAGTGAGATCACAGCCCTGCAGGCATGCACAAGTGTCTTAGCTCCCCTTGTTTATTCCCCCTGATACCCAATGAAGTCAACTAACTGGCTGGAGCGGCTGGAATTCCTCTGTAGGAGCCCACCCCATTTGCCTCAATCCCTGTTGCACTCCAAAACACCCCCACACCGGAGCAGACTGCCTTGGCAATGTGAGCTTGCAGCCCAGAACACCAACCATATTCCCACGGTACATGAGTGGAGACACTCAGTTCTTTTAGTAGTACCATTTAAACAGGCACTGGCTAATACTGCAGCTGAAATAACAAAAAGCAAATGTCGATCACATACTCAAGTTTGCCTAAAAGTTTTTAGGCAAATATGTTACTAAGGTGTTCTGACCACTGGACGTGCTTCCACACTTCCTGAATAGCAACACGTAGTCAGATCTCACCACTGAACAAGTTCAGGGTTATTCTTCCCTGGTGTTTATCAACAGAGTTTTATCTGCTCCTTTATTTTGCAGTCGCTTACTACTGAAAGAGCCTTCTATAGCTCTTCACAAAGAATTTTCACTTTCACTAAACAAAATACCGTATGATTATCAGAAACACTGCCATCTCACATTCTATCTCCTTGCCAGATGATGTATGAATGTGATGAAGTGTAGAGTTTGCATTCCATCTCTGATGGTGACTTACTTCTCTAATATTAACCATTAATTTCTACACTTTTCCTCTGAAGTTCCTTTTAATCCAATTTTATATATATGAGGAACTTTCTTCTATCTCATGGCAGTTTACATCTGGGGAAGTCTTCTGAAGTACAAGGTGGTAAATGAACTGTCTGAAGACCTATGTATATTTTGCCTCCTTCAAATATATCTACTAAATTTATGAGACATTATTTCCTTCTATAAAACTCTTTACTTTTCTCCACTGTAACATATTTTTCTGTATTCCCTAAATTGAATTCTTCATTACTATTTCTGTTAATTTGTTCAATACAGTGTTTGTGATTTGCTGGAAGCCTTTGTGAAACCTGGTATCCCTTCAACTACCTTCCATTGTTCTACAGAACAGCAATTATAAACATAAGCAATTATAAACTAATAGCAATTATAAACAAAATGTTTTGTTGTAAAATGCTTTTCATGGCACTTGCTGGAGAAAGAACATCCAAGATGTCTGCTAGGAAGAAAGATTCAAGGGTGAGAGCCTCCAAAAGCTCTTCTGTAGTGAATGTGGATATGAAGGATTTTTTACAGTTTCTACTACAGTCCCATCTCCTTCCAGTGCTCTTTTCACCCCTTGATCATCTATTGGCCCTCAAGATTTTCTGGCAGGCTTCCTTATTCCGGTGTGTTTGAAAAAGGATTTATTATCAGGTTCTTTGCCTTTAGCAAGCTTCTCCTCAAAGTCTTTTTCTGTCCTTCCTTTCCACATTTTCACATGCAATTTGCCAGAAATTATATCCTTCCCTATTTTTCTCATTTGCACAAAGTTTGATTGTGTTTTTATTGTGGGTTTTGTTTTTTTTTTTTTAATGCCTTTAACAACATCAAGCAACTTCACCATGTTTGCCTTTTTAAAAAAGGGGTTTTTGACAAGTGGTATGACTTAGGTCCATGTTTTATGTATTTGTTTAGATTCATTTTATTTACTGCTATTTATTTTTAATTTTAAGCAGACATCATCTGTTTTAAGCAAACATCATCTGCTGTTCTCGCAGAAACTGCTATAGGTACTGAAACACGCCCTAAATTGCCAACATGCTGTTGTGGCTATACACACCAGGAATTTCAACCCACTTGTAGACTTGCACTTTCTTATCACCCAGAAGAAAACTTTCCTCCACAAGATGACAAGAATTGAAAGCAGAAGGCAGGACAACTCTATAATATCACTGAAAGTCTCCGGTATGTTTCTCTCCTCTTTTTTTTGTCAGCTTCATCCCTCTGACTGGAAGAGACTACTTAGTTTCCAAGGTCTGTGAGATGCACACAGAGCATGTAACCTTACAAGTGATACGTTTTTTCCTCAACTGCAAAATCCCTGCCCTCAGGCAAGCTAAATTTCATTTATCATAGAATCATTCCAGCTGGAAGAGACATTCAAGAACTTCAAGTCCAACCTTATTCCTAGCCCTATCAAAAAAACCCACTAAACCGTGTCCCTAAGCACAACATCTACCCAGCAATTAAACACCTCCAGAGATGGTGACTCCACTACCTCCCTGGGCAGGATATTCCAATGCCTGACAACCCTTTCAGTAAAGAAATTCTTCATAATATTCAGCCTGAACCTTCCCTGGTTCAACTTCAGGCCATTTCCTCTGGTTCTATTGCTCATCACAAGGGAGAACAGACCAACTCATGCCTCGCTACGACTTCCCTTCAGGTGGTTGTACAGAGCAATAAGGTCTCCCCTCAGCCTTCTTTTATCAAGGCTAAACAGCCCCAGATCCTTCAGCCTTTCCTCCTAAGAGACATGCTCCAAACCCTTTACTAGCTTAGTAGGCACCTCTGTACCCTCTCCAGCACGTCAACGTCCTTCTTGGAGAGAGGAGCCCAAAACTGGACACAGTACTTGAGGTGCAGTCTCACCAAAGCTGAGTACAGAGGAATGACCAGCTCCCTGGGCACACTGCTGATTTATTGAAATTATGCTTTCTAAGACTTCCAAGATGCAAAGATAAGAGGATGGCCACTTCAGATTTGTTTTCCCCTACCAAATTCACTTACCTGGTTTCTCTTATTTATTTTTCATGCCTAACTAAAATTCCACTGTAGCTATAAAATGTTGAAGAGTGGTAAACCAGTAAATCAAACCAAATGTCTTACACATTTTCTCTGGAAGATGTCAACTATTGACAAGATATTTTATGCTCATGCATTAAAAGAAAGAAAATCAAGTTTGTGACATAAATAAAATTGACATATAATCTCTTTAGAGCATATACTGAATTAATTTCTATTTTTTAAGATAACAGTAGCTGTTTTTCAGGTCCAACAGTGGGAAAAAATAAAATGTTAATTGGAACAAAGACTATTAAGCCCAAATTTTAAGGCATTTCAAGAGATGCACGCTGTGAAATATACTATACTGTCTTCCCATGTAAACTAAACCAAAGCAATTCACACCCCAGAAGCACCATGGTATACATTTTTAAATTTTGTGTCTTGTTACTTTTGAAATAGTATAATGATTTTAACGGATGAAAACGTATATATGGCTGACACAGCAAATACTACAACAACATATAAAGGACAAGTTAAGTAACAGCAAGTTCATTATGAACAGTTAAGGAGACACACTAAACAGACACCTGTGCACTGATACAGCATCTGAGTACCTCATTAGAATCCTGAGGTCCTTTTAAGAGTTACCACTTTGTAAATATTTTTTTATGTACACAATTGTCTTCCTACAGAGCACCTTACAAAGCACCTTCACAACACCACCACCAAAATCTAGATAGTATCAGTAGCTTGATTTGAAGAAATGAAACAAAGGGAAAATAGCTGAGAGATTGCTGTCCTGCTCTGCTCTCTCAAATCACCACTCCCCAGTGTGCTTCACAGTAATGTAAATTTGCTTGAATTAAAATGTAAATAATAATAGTCAGTGTATAAAAAAAACATATTAAGCATTAGAAATGGATTCTTTTTTTTTTCCTAAAGAGAAGTGTGATATGGGAATAAACCATGATTCATACAGTAGTGATTGCAAGTTACTCAAGAATGCAAGTTAAAGAGTTTTTCAGACTAATACTAAATATTCATCTGATTTACGTAGAAGAAACACTACTGTTAAGTAGTTCATGGAATGGAACTTTTTTTCCTTCATTGCAATTAATTCTGCAGAACTTTTTGTGGTTTTAGTTTGCAATTTTCATTTAGTCCTTTTGATTACTGTTGCCTGATTTGCTTTAATAAATTAAAAATTAATTTTGTGTACCCACAGCTTCCTCTTTATTGAATTATACATATAAACATACTAGTTAATTCATATTTTAAGATTACAGTTCAATGAATACTGAAAAGCTGGCACTACCACCAAATGAACAGCTCTGCCATTTTTTCCCCTCTGGATACCCCTGCCTTAAAAACACTCATTCGTCAAACCGTGGTTGGAGGCAGCAAAGTCAATATTCAAAGGTAACTGCAGAAAACTTTGTGTCAGGTTTCCTTTTTCAAGTTCTCTTTCATTTTACTGGTTTGCAGGGAAGGAGCACACACTCTTATTTTAAACATGTAGAAGGCTTCTTCACCTCCAGAGACCCTAATTCTCCACCACGTAATGCAGATAGGATTGCTAACCCTACATTCATCTGTCTTTCCATCTGTTTTCTTTTCTCATTTATTGTATGGTTATGGGGTTTTATCTAGCTATTTTATAGCCTTCCTTCAAAGTATTATTGGGGAATACCTCCAGGATTCATCAGCAAGTAAACAATGATAATAAGAGGCCTACTCTCATTTAATATATTGTAATGATAACAAAACATTATGACCTGTCAATTAAAAATATTCATGCCCAATATAACAATTTTAAATAAAATTAATCAAAAAATTAACAATACATATGTCTTCACGAGTTCTCTATATTTTGGCTCTTATTACTAGTAATTAGTAAATGACTCTCAAAGTTATACATAAAGAGTTTGTGCATAGATACCAAGGAAAATGAACTACAATTGCAGACAAGGTATAATATTAGAATTTAGAAGAACACGCATACAACCATCTCTTACTAGGATTTTTTTAATCTAGAATGACAGTATAAAAGTGAGTGAAGCAAAGGAAAAGGAAAACTATGCCACAGTGTAAAATAGCTGCAATGGAATCCTCAACCTTTTAAGATATTTAAGCTAGAAAAACTGAACCTGACTTGTAGGAAATACCACAAAAAACACAAAGAACAATTCCTGCCCGCAACAACAAGGGATGTGATGACCCCTAATTCTCTGCACAGATGAGAACGTGCCTTCCTAATGTTTTGCTATCGAACTAATATCAGATTGCTTATTAAAATTAACCCTGCTTCCCAAATTCCAAGAATATGGTAATTTCTCCTGAACCAGACAAGTTTAGCTTTTATGCGTAGTTAGGGGAGGACTGGACCAACAATATTTTGAAAATATATGTATTCTCAGCTCATAAGCCTCTTATTTCTTTGTAGAAGGGATTACTATCTAAATTGTTTTGCTGAAGATAGACCTCTGAAACCTCAAAACTTTATGTTGAGAATACAAATAAAAGTGTCAAGCAGAGGCAATATAATTAAAGAGAAATGTACAGATTCAAACAGTTTTGTCATGAAGCACAATTTACTAAATTATCTATGTAGGTCTGCAAATTACATGAAAGCAATTCTTTAAGATGATATAATTTTCTGACTTCTTGACCTATTTCTGCCATTTACATGGCTATCTTGTTATAAGTATTCACTTGTGTGAATAATTTTGACACATTATTAAAATACAACTTATATTTAAAACCCATATACACAGCATAGTAAGTACAGTATGTAGGAGAAACATCTTATGTGAAACAGAATTTTATAAATGTCAATGCATTCTTACTTAATTATTTTGGCAACCTAGAAGATACCATGCTGATTTCAGAAGTTGTGGAGAAAAAAAGTAAAAAAATCTGTGGTTTTGCAAGCTTTTTTATTACAGTTAAGATTTTCAGACTTACTTGTCCCTGTAAAGGTGTAAGGATTAAAAAAAAAAAAAAAACCGACACAAAACTATGCAAATTTAGAAAGACATAAAAGCCATACAGAAGTCTTCAGCAAGACAGAATGTCTTTCAAATTTACTGGCAATTATGTGTCCTATGAATCACAGAGTCCACACTGAAGCTTGTGAGAGAGACCAGTTTTCTCACAGACTGGTATTTAACCCTGTTCAGAATGTGCATGGCTAGCCACAGAAAGATTTGTCTCTCAAAGCCAAATGTCTGCTATCTCTAGAAAGAACAGCAGACTTCCAACTAGTGGCATTCATTATTTTCAAAAAATTTGATCACATCAAGTGTGAGGATTCATATCAGCAACTAAACCAGGAGGAACTGACCCTTTGTAGGAATTTCCCTTGGACACAGCTTACCCCTTCTGTCCCTGCTGTTCTTGAACTTTCACCCTCTTGTAAAGTAGATGGTTCTGGACAGTGACAGCTCATTAGGAGAATCGACCAGGTAATTATTAGTCATAATCAACACTTCCCAGAGCTGAAATAAGTTTGTCCAGATCACAGAGTTCATAGGCCAAGAGGACATCTACTGCAAACTTTCACTGAAAGCAGGCTCAGCCACAAGATCAGAATAAGCTGCACAGGGGTTCAGCCAGACAGGTCTTGAAAGACTCCAAAGATGAAGACTGCAACAGCCTCCTTAAGGAACTTGGTTTGCTTTTAATCAAAATTTTAGGTTTTGTTTTCAATCAATATTGATTTTGGTGTGGAATCTAAAATATGGACTTGGAAATGTTCTTTCCCATCCACAGAAAACAGATTAGCTTACTGAACTAGAGAGGTGTGTTTGTTTTGGAAAGGCAAGTACTGTTGCTGTCCCTGTAACATTTCACCCTGCTCTGTCTTCCTCTGAATTCAGCACGGTTATTGTATCTGAACCAGCTAAGAAGCTGTAAACAGCTCACTGGAGGAATATTTTCAGATAGAAAAACATTTGTAAAACCTTTTCCACAGAGACAACAGTAGAAAATGTGAGATCTGGTTGACACACATATACAGCGTGTTGGATCAAGGAAATTTCTGCAAAGTTTATTGTTGCGACAGGACTCCAACAGGCCCTGGGCTGAACCTGTCCACTGCAGAGGCAATTCTCCCTACGCTACGTATCCCACAGGACGCATTTCCTCACTAAACTGCTAACCAGGCAGACAACAAAGATCTTCAAGTACTACTGCATCCAACATGAGTAAGAGATGCTATCGATTCTCCGGAAAAAAAAAAAAGAACACAAATGAAACAAACAAACACCACACAGCTTTCAAAAAACCCAACAGACCCTCACATCCAACACAGCTCCCAAGAACTCTCAGAGGAAGTAAAATAACTGTAAAGCATCATTCCAAGAAGTACCTTTGAGGATACAGATGTTTCCACTATATGTAACTAGAAAACCTTGAAAGGCAACAGTTCTACCTATAATAGGCTCGAGGACTTAAATAATTTAAGGAACTCTGAGAGGCACAGTCACTATGGAATGACACCTGAAACCTGAGACACTTGTCAAGACAATTCTTCCCTATCTGGAAGTAGCTACAGGACTGGCAACACGTTCCACCATTTCCAAGACAGACAGATGAAGCAAAGGAATTAACATCCACATTGATGCTGAGATATGAATAACTTTTCAAGATGCTGACTGTGAGAATTCCATTAAAATTAAGGCTGTTTACTTTGAGACAAAGCTATCTGATCCTCCAAACATGAACACCCATCTAGTCATTCTAGCTAAACTGTTCATCCCAGTGTAAGAAGGATCAACTTACTGATCTACAGATAAAAAGTTATTTAACATTGCCACTGGTTTTACAACTTGAATTTCAAGTCAGTTGGGTTTATATTAAAAATTATTTGAATTAATTATTTTGTTGGTGTGTGAATGACTACTGGATACCACTTTGGTATGTCTTTTGCTTCATATTTGAACCATGCTTTATTATTTTTAAGTTTACCAACAACAACCTCTATTTAATGCTCTATCCCCACAAAATCTGGATTCCTATCCAGCACACAACACAGTGGCAGACTGCTGAAGGATTAGGATTTAAATCTGAAATACGAAAAATTTCATACTAAAGAAATCTCTGCCAAAGAAGAGATATCTTATCAAGGATAATATTTTTTTCAATATTGATGCAAAACTAAGATCTAAAATACACTTGTGTATACAATTGCAGTCAGAGTTACTACACTCCACAGAACATTAAGGAAAGAGGCGTCAAAACAGTTCTATGTGAATGAAGCTGCCAAAACTAAGCAGAAATTATCTGAACCATTACATCTTACCTGACCAGTGTCCAGTGGTGGTACCCGACCTGTCAGTACATGTCTCACTCACAGGCCTAAACACAGTCTCCCAGCCACCGGTAGCGTAGCGCCAGTTCTGAGACTCCAGGATGAGCGTCCGCTGGGTGCCATAAGCGATCATGAAGCAGTAGACTACATGGTGAAGCTGACAGCCATAGCCACAGCCTTTGTTGATATTACACACAAGTTTCTTAGCTTTGCTGCAATCCTTCGGGTTCTGTAAGTAGAGATGAAAAAGTGAGGTTGAAGAGGAGATATACACAAAGGCACACTTTTTTCCTGAAAAGCTGACAAATGTCATAAATCACACAAGCCACCCTGCTATAATACAGTTCAGATTAAAATGGATGAGCAAGCCTCAGCTCCATGAAAATTTTATGTGTATTCTTCACCATGAACATGAACGGTTACTGAACATACTTCACTATCCTAATGTGAAATAGATTACCTTCAAGATTTTAGATTACTTCCTCATTTGTAAGTCTGTCAGAATAAGCTAACATTTGGACTCTGAGTTCACATCTCATCAACAGGACTGTTGGTATGCTATCTCCTCTGGCATTTCTACAAGTTTGTTAGCGCTCTTTAAATGAGCACACATCACCCAGTGAAAGAAAATTTCCACCTACCTCCAGGAAACAGAATAAAACAACTGCTTACTCATGGCCTACTTCCCAGACTAACTGACCATGTACTCGCTACAGAATATGAAACATCCACCTGAGCAGACTGATAAAAGGCCATCTTCCAATCTGCGCACACTCTCAATGAAACAACACACCACACTTCCACCATCCAAGAAACAACGACAAAGGAGGCAAACGTCTACAGGAGGTACATGCTTGTGTTTAAAAGTTTGAACTAATAAATATTTTTAGGTACGTGGACAACACAACAACATAATCCAAGATAGTTTTTATTTCTGTAAGACATAGTACTTTGCTGTACACATTCACACATGCATGTTTCTAGACATACTTCTGCACTGCAAAAAGTGTTTTTAAAAACTCTCTAGGATAAAAAGTTCCTTTTCAGTTAAGCTGCAAGAATACTGATGCTTGAGTGTCAACATAACTTCTGTTTCTCACACATGAAAAAACTTTAAATAAAAATATAACTAAATTTGTAACAAATCAGGTCTTTCCAAAAAACAACAATCACTACCTGGATAACTGAGACATTTCCATTAAGTGTTTTTAAAGATAATCTTATATATTACGCATCTAAAATCCTTAATAAAATTTTTAATTTCGGTATTCAGTTGTGTGAAGGAGAGGAGAATAGATCAGATCTAGGGGAAAAAAAAAGAAAAAGAAAACAACGTGTTACTTCAGCATTGGACTTTTTTTTATCTAAAGGATAACACATCAGATTCACCTGGAACACTGCATCCAGCTCTGGAGCCCTCAGCACAGGAAGGACATGGACCTGATGGAGCGGGGCCAGAGGA
>JANHFX010009518.1:68644-100342 GCA_027560015.1 Chloroceryle amazona
CTGGAGACATTCAAGGTGGGGCTGACAGAGCTCTGAGCACCCTGCTCTAGTTGAGGATGTCCCTGCTCTCAGCAGGGAGTTGGACTAGATGACCTCCAGAGGTCCCTTCCAACCCAGACATTTCTATGCTTCAAAGCCCAGCTAGCTATGAAGAACAACAAACTGAATAAAACTTCCATTCCTAATTTTTGTTCCCCTGACCAGTCTAATACATAACTAATGGATATTTAGTTGGATAAATAAACTAATGGATAAATAAACTAATGGATTAAATCTAATGGATAACTTGAGACTAAATCTAACCATTATCTTTAGGACTGTAACTAATCTCTTTCCCACAGTCTTTTAGAAAAGAGAGTTTTTCTAGTATTATGTACAAGTCCACAAAGAAAGAATTCCATAAAAAAAACTCCTCCCTAAATCTACAGATATATTTACATCACCATTGCAAGGAAGTAGTATTATTTTCTGCTGTTAACTGAACTGTGTAGAAAAGACTTCAGATCAACACTCAAAGACAACAGTGTATGTTATGCTGCTATTTTTTTAAACTGAAATTTTAGGCTAAGAAGCTTCTTTCTGTCATTTAGAGAACTGTCAGAAGCAGACCTAAATGTTCAGTTGTAGAATTTGAAAAATCTGAGGGTTTTGTTTATCTGCTTTTAAAAGACATGTCTATATTTTTTTAATGGCTAGTTAATAATTCATACTTCATAGACTATCTCAGGAGAAGTTTCATACCATTGTGTAACATAACTAGATTGTAAAAAGAACAAATATAGCCAAAAGTAAACCATTGGCAAAAAGTATTTATCAAAAAGTAGGACATGCATGTCTGTCACGAGATATCACTTGGCTTAAATTGTATTTAATTTATTTTTAAAATTAATTAATGATTGATGATGTTGCATCAATGATGTTGAGATATTTAAAAAAATCTGAATGCATGCAGAAAGGAACAACAGATCCATTACAGAGGTCATGAGGGCCATAAAGCATGTTCTTAAGACTGTCTTCCCAGTTTTTTCCACGTGAAAGGGATAACCTCTGAGAACTGTTAGAAAATACCAATAACTACCGTTTTCTACACTTTCTATTACCTCTAAGTGACTGTGTCCTCTTGAAAATTAAAGCACTTAATTAATTACATGTTTGAAGTTGTGTACACTTTGATAAAGTGTGCCCTTCAAGCTTTCACGCATACAAAGGCAAGTCTCATGGAATAGCTTATTAATCGTATTGCAGAAATCCAGTAGGAATCACATAATGAAACTAACCTGATACTGCGACTGCTTACCCATGTTAGTAAAATGCACTTTCCTGGGTTTTAACTTTACTTGGAGACAACTACAAAGTATATATATTAATACTAGTTTGTGACTTAAACAGAAAACTAGTGAAGCTAATTCCTTTATGACAATGTGTTTTTTTTTAAATTGCTATACTCAAAGTTTAAGTCAAGGCAGTATTTGAACTTAAATTATTCACTAAGAACTTAAAAAATGGAAAGTAGAGATACTTGAAGATGTTGCAATTTCAACTGAGATTTCCTGAAAAAGGTGGCATTTAATAACCACACAGAAGGAAAAAGAATTACAGTCGCATTGCACGTATCAGAACAGCTTGTGTGTTCACAAGCCAAAACTGCCAACCAAAGCAACCCGTTAAGGTATTGAGCTGATAAAGGATAACACTAGATTTAAAATCCAGCAAAGGCTGACAGATTTTTCCTTCTGGCATAACATCACAGAAGAGGATGATAGATCTCCAATTTGAATAAGCAGTGCACTCTGTTCCCATCCCTAACTACACTGCTCATCACAGACTCATCCAATTGAGCTGTTTACATACTCAAGAGAGGGATGGAAGGGACCATCAGGGTTGTCAAGCCCCGTAATGTAACAGACATACAACTGCATTAAAAGACAAAGCCCTCCACAAAAAAAAACAAATAACCAAAGCACCCAACCAAGCATACGAAACATACTTCAGTATGTAGAGATTAGATTATCAAGCCATGCCAGCATTTAGTCTTTCATTTTTCTCAGAATTACTTCTATGAGCACTGCAACTGAAAACAGTAACTAATTTACAGAACTGTAAAATGGTTAAAATTACATAATTCTGTGGAAGAGAATGTTACATGTCACCTAAAATAGAAGTGGATTTTTATAACTGGCAAAATGGATTTGATGGTCTTTCAAGACACAGGCATACACTGTTGCTCTCAAAAATTTGAGGGCTTCCACTAAATTGATGACATTAAATTCTCAACTAAAGGCAATATGTCATTACTACTTACTTGTAAGAACTGGTAGATCCTAGCTCCTTCTTCCCTTGAAGTTTTACATTCCTTCAGGCTGCAAATGTCCTCTCCTGCCTAGGTTACACGGAAAGCAGTGCATCCAGGTCTCCTCTGCAAGAAATCTATCTCCCTCATTGTCCCGTAGCACATGACAACCTTTGTAATGAGGCGCACAGGCCATGTACGCGTAGCAGAGTCACAAGGGTCTGCCTGACATTGTCTTTACTGACAGAGCTGGGAAATCACCTATTATTACATGCAAACCTACAAAACTGCATTACGAATGAGAGAAATCACAGCATTCAGTTCTGGAGTTAATTAACTTCATTGGTTTGACTGTTTGAAGGAATACCCTTGAATGGTTTCTTTTGAATAAGTGACTTGGGTATCTACTTTATCTTTGTAAGATTCATTTAAAATTGTTCTCCTGTATTCACTTAAAAACTCTTTTAACTGAGACATACCAAACAGGAACCATTAGCCTTCAAATAAAATTATACAAAAGTTAATTTCAGTACCTACGGCTCACCAAAGAAATGCTGCCACTATAAATCTTTACAAGACTAATGAGACTGAAACAGAACCTGTGCTATTATCACTGACTGCCCCAAATATGACTGCCTTGTTAAAGTCAACCTTATACTTAATTCTGTGAAAGCAGCACTGTGTGAGTCTTGTATTGAGGTATGTTGTCTTCAGAAGACACAAGAATGTGGTTGCCTACTCAAGTTCACCAGGGTACTGAAGACTTTAGACCTCAGTGTATCACATCCCTTGCTCAGTTCCCTTAGATGGAAATCTCCACCTATTTAGTCTGTACTGTCAGAGATACCAGTTTCATTTATCTGATCATCCACATCACTTTCCCTTCCCAAGTTTTCTAGTTTTATTGTATCTGACATTTTGGAACTAGAACTGCAGAGTCTATCCTTGAGGCAGATGAATTGTTTAAATGCTGTTGAGCACTGAAAAGATATTTTCACAGAATTATCCTGTGGTAACTCCAAGATCCTATTACTCAGTTGTAT
The DNA here is from genome assembly GCA_027560015.1 of Chloroceryle amazona. Taxonomy (NCBI): domain Eukaryota; kingdom Metazoa; phylum Chordata; class Aves; order Coraciiformes; family Cerylidae; genus Chloroceryle; species Chloroceryle amazona. Next base: position 71,978 of record JANHFX010009518.1, read on the forward strand.
TAGTCAACCATATATATGTGTGTGAGTTAAAGACTGTCTTCCTTCATCTACATTACCCAAAATTCAGTGCAGATGAGTATCAGTCAAAGATAACAGGACTGAAGTGTGAGCATAAAATTCTTCTAATACTGTAAAATTTAAAAAAAACAAACAAACAAACCTCAAAACAACAAAAACTAAAACAAAAGAAAAATTGCATCAAATACTATGATTACATTTACATATAAAATAATGTTTGGAACACTTTGATCTAAAAGCTCCAGCCTCTTACCTGTAGATAAGTTATTCTCCTCTGTACCAAATCTGTTAAATCTTTGGCCTCTTTTTCTCTCCAATCTCCTGCTCCATCTGTTTGACTGAGGTAGTACAAGTCGGTCATTATTGACCTGTAAACAAGGGAAAACAGTCTTTAAAAAATGGAAAAAAATCGAAACATTACTAAACTGCAGGATTAGGCGAAATCAGAGACAAATTAACAGATGTTTCAGTTATGCCTCAAAACCAGTTTCTTCATGCTACCTCCTACCCCACAATCCGAACCACAGCTAGGAAAGGCTGATCATGTCCTCCATTTAACACGTTTCATACCTGTGACTAATTACAGTATTAAACAGGAAATAGGTTAGAAAAACTCTCAGTCCCGATACAGAGCATTTGTTTCTGGTATGTGCAAAGGGAAACTGAAAAGAAAGAAGAGTTCCACGCTAGATACATTATCCAGTGGCCCCAGATGGAAGCACAATAGAGATTCCTAGAGTAGCTTCTATTATAGTGCATTATTATTTTTCCTCCTACAATCACTTCACTATGCTTGTAGAGACTGTATTAAAAATGTCTTTAGCACAGGTAAAGCAGTAATCCTATTCTTATTAATGAAAACTAACCACAGGATGTTATTACAAGGTTTAGTAAACAGTACAAAAAAATTTTTTTTTCTTATCTGAAAGCAAAAAAAAATACGCTGTCCAAATTTTATTTTTTGGCCATGGTGACCATGAGAAAGAAAAGGCAGTAAGTTTAAATAATCAGCACTACCAATGAAATATCATTATTTTCCACCATTCTGGAGGTAAGAGGAATGATGAGAATGTTTTTGCACAGCCTCAGGGACTGGACACATTAGGAAAAGGCAGTTTGTTAGGTACAAACTCTAAAGAATATCAAATAATTTGTGGGAGATTTTATGAATTCATGCAAGAGTTTTCATACAGTATCCACAATCTTTTTAAAAAAAAACAAACACTGACTCTTACAAAACTCAGGCAAACCAGAAACTGAAAAATTCCCAGGTGTTATCCCACAGGAACAATTACAGGGTATTGCAATTTTAACATTCTTTCAGTCATGGAGACCTTCCTTCCTTGAGTGCTCCTTCTGGGAAATGGGCATTTTTTAGGTTTACATCTGCTAGGTTCTTTTAGTGTAACAGGCCATCACGATGTCTTATTAACACACATTTAGAAGAGACACGGACTAATACCAAAGACCAGAGTCAGGCTCCATGTGAGAGCTAAGAAGTAGACAGACTGGTGACCCCAAGTCCAAGGCAGCTCAGTGCAGACAGAAGATGAAGCTGCACAAGAGTACTGGAGGATACTGTGGGTGGTCAAATGGTAAGAATTTCAAACAGTGACACTGCAGATATTAAGTAAGCCAAACTCAGACTTTCATTGTGTTACTAACCAACAGCATCAATTTGTTGCTTTTATTTTTGTTTCATATCATAAATTGTATCTTGGAGCATTTTGCTTCTGGAGAGCAGAAGGAATCACACAATATGGCTGTATATTTCATCTTCATTTGATTGCCACAAATCAAGAGGGAAAAGCAGGCATTTTTAACACATTTTTAAAGACCAGTCTAGACATTCATTCCAGCTGTATGGCACAGTTACATTTAAACCTCCCAGAAACTACATCAACAAATAAAAACTTACAGAAAAAAAAAAAAGCTATATGGTCCACCAAATTCAGAGAAAATCACATGAAAATATGCCCAAACACTACACATCAAACCTTGGCTGGCTACCACAAAAGCCGTGATGGCAGCTGTCCACAACGACTGACACTGCACTCACTAACAGCCACTGTGCAAACAACATACTGCAAACAGAGGAAACAACTGTGACAAATAGAGGGCTGATCTTTTCTTTTTCGGTAACTCTGCATCAAATAGTCTTTCCACTGTTAAGACAAAGTTACTCTCCATAACCCTCTTCCCCGTGGCAACTAAAAAATACAAATACATATTTCACAATGCAGGGAACTCTGCACTGGGCCACGTTGTTTCTTGAACAGTATCAGTAGTGAAATACACAGGACACAGACAAGAAACAGGCATCCAACAAGAGAAGGTCTGTTGCATTATCAGATCATCTGTGTAACAGCACCAAGATTAAAAAGAACTCTAATTCATCTTATCCAGAGTCACAGAAACTGTCTTTATGTATACAATCTTCTAAAAAGCAAGTCTGCTCTGTGACACAACAGGCTTTCCCCACAAACAAAAAACCTAATTATTAGCCACTTTCCTTACATAGCTATCTCATCACCTGATCACTACCCAACCCTTACATCTGCTTTCCCACATAAGGAGTGCATTGCAAACTGCTCTAAGTACTTAAAATTAACAGTGATGTTTCTAATCCAAACACTAGATTATGACATATATTAAATTACCTAATATATATGTTTATCGACACAGAGAAAAACAGTAATACCAGCTTCACAGGCAGTGTTCCATTTATCTAAGATACATAGGTAACAATTTTTAAGACAACAAAAGGGCATTTGGCAACTTGTTAAATCCTTTTAAAAAAAATAAATAAATCAAGAAGTGCACATGTACCAAAGAAAACCCCATCAATTCAGCAATAACCAAAAAAAGAAAAAACACCAAAAGCTGTGATTCTCAGAGTAAACGAGAGCATCTGTGTTACATTCCGTTCAGGAGAAGAGACCAGATGTACTGTGTGGAGGGAAAAAGCGAGCAGGCCACTCCTGCCCTGGGGAGCTCCTGCGCAGTGTAAGGGAAGTAAACACCCTACAGACAGCAGCACATCACAGACCGAAGGGTGTGCACAAAGGAGCTGGGAGGTTTCCTCATCTCACACAGTAAGGCTAAGAGATTAAAGGTAAGAAGCAGACAGCCTGACCTCCAGGGTGAAAGAACAAACTTCCTTGGGACTACAGGCAATAAAAAACAGCATTCTGCAGCAGAAGATACTTTTCTTGCCTGAAGCCAATGCCGTAAATACACAAAAAACACACGGTGAATATTGCAGAGATTTTTCTATCTGTCTCCTCTTATGCAATAGGTTTGAATTTCCATATCATAAAAAAAAAGTCTGCATTTTACTTTAATAAAACCTAGTTTCTGGCTGTTTTGTTTTAGCCTGAACTAATTTAGTCATCTTTGGGGACCTCACCACACAGGAGGGTCTACACAGCTCTACTACTAAAGCTCAATAGCCTCCAGGACATTCTGCTTTTGATAAGCACTGTGTCAGTCTAAAAAATACTTCTATTCAACAAAAAATTTCTTAAGTAAAGGGAAAAAAAAATAAAAAAAAAGAAGTGTTGTGATTGCTTTGATAATACGCAGATTTCTTCCAGTCCCACAGTGGTTTCAAACTTCCACAGTGGGATATATCTCTTAACTTCCAGAGGTGTACAGGCAGACATTCATTATTCAATGCAGTGAGTACAGGTTTCTAGTATGGGTTTCACCTCATCCTGAAGCACCAAGAGATGTGAAGATAAGGCTGTCAGAAATACAGAAACTTGTCAGTTGGACTGAACAAATTAATAGTCGTCAGTGTAGGAAGGAAAGGAATAAGAGAAGGATTCATCCTGGGAGTGAGTGCCATAAAAACCGTCTGGCACCAAACAGACTATTATTCAAGGTTCTACTGTGGCCACTGCCTGAAGTGACCCTGGCTATACGAGCAGAACAGGACTGTGTGCACATGTGGTTTTGTTCTTGCGATGGACACTGTTAGATCTGGCACTAGACTACTTGCTCCAGTTTTGCAACTGAGAGCTTGAAAGGTACATCAAGAATCAATGACCTGAAATCCAAGGAACCCAAACAGAAATAGCTTCTTTGAAGAAGAAGTATTTCTGAGTGAAGGTAACTACTGAAACCAACCGTCCAGGAAGTAATAGTTTCTGTTAAATAAAGGTCTTTTGGAAAATTTTCCTTCAGCCAAGCACTACTTCTGTTTCAGTCAACATACATAATGGACCTCTGCAGAGTAATCATTGGGTGCAATGTAATGGCTTATTTTATACAGATAATAACTCTTGATAATTGAATAGTCCCTTCTCACTTTAAATGCCATCAATCTGAAACAAACTGGGCTTCAGAAATGAGGAATATTAAATTGCAAAATGTAATGGACTATATTATTTGCCCACATTAATAATAAAATTAATATTCTATTAAAACTATGTTTTAAACTGTGTTTACATTATTTCCAAAGAATTGAAAATTCTTACTATTTTTTCCTTTTACTACAGTATTATTTTCAGATACACATAAAAAAAGGTTTTTAAAGGTTTTTTAACAGTTTTGTTGTATATATAAATACACATATTTGTATCTAGAGACAGATGGAACTGAAAAGTGACAACTGGCATCCAGGACTCGGGACTTCCAATTAAAAAAAAAGAAAATATATCAAGTTAAAGGCTCAGAGTTTAAAGCTGTAATGACATAAGCTGGACATATACTTTATATCCCGTGAAATACAAGTAATCATTTTGTGTTCATGCCTCAAACATGGTATTTTAGCCCACATACCAGTAACTTATCCTAAGAAATCTTTAAGCAGTGTATCAACAGTTTACTGAAATCAATCCATAATCCTTACAACATACACATGCAGAATCTACTGATCCAAGTACCTTTCCTGATGACCCAGATCAGACAGAAATTCATCAATGCGTCTCTGCAGTTCACTTCCTTCTAGATTTTTCAACTTCTTCAATTCACTCTGGAGGAAAAACCAAAGTTCCTTAGCCCCATTTTCAATCCTCCTCCTCAATATTTCATGGTCTTTTCCAAGGCCTCCTATTTGACAGAAGAAAAAAAAAAAAAAAAAAGCATCAGCACTTGTGGCTGAATTATTTGTTATGAAACCAATACATTTGTGATATGGAATGGCAAAACTTGTTTTAAAAGTAAAAGAAAACTTATCTACCAACCATCTCCTGTCCGCTTCTTATAGTTTTCTATCTGTTCTTTGGCCTTTAATAGTTGTTCCTCTAAAGCATGTACCTTTCCTGCAGCTGGCCCCTGATCAATGGGGCCATCTGGTATCCTAGGATATAGAAAATAAAGAAATTATATGATTCATAAATATAAATGATATTTGATAAATTATTTGCATTGACAGTTCATCTCTCCCCTCATTTTTATTCTATACTGTATTGCTGATAAGCCGTCTTGACATTTTCTTAAAAGCAGAATAAATTAAACCCATTAACATAAACAGAGATATTAAAGCGTCAATCCCATTGTGTGCTGGACTGACTGGCACACAAGCAAAGCCTAATTGAGGGATGTGCCTTCACAACACTCAGTTTCTGGCTGCTTTATATTCACACACAAAATATATTCTGTTCTTGAATGCTGGTCACATATTCTTACAGGACCAGAGCTCCAGCCCTGGAACTACACTATTGATTTCATTCTTTCTACATATTGGCCCAAGCGTATTTCAATGTATTTTCTGGACTCAGAAAAAGATCCTATCTTCTTAAATGTACCATCATTATCATTTGTTATGACATCTCTGGTATTCTAAACTGCTGGTCACCTAAAAAACCACCAGCAACGGTAACATCCATTTGACAAATGCCTGGTGTGTGAGCACAGGAGAAGCGTGGATGTCTATCCTGAAATCTATGAGCCATAAACCAGCCCCAAGGGTAATACTGAGATTTGCTCATCATCTCAACTGGAATCCACATATTAATAAACTGAAATCATTAACATCTATAAACTAGATACTATGTTCTATATGCCTCACAAATTAAACATTAATGCAGGGAAAATAAAACCCCCTTTCATCTCTAGAGAAATGACACTTCTGGTGGATCCAAGGGTTAAAAATTATTCCACCTTTTTCAAGACTTTCATAAGAGCTGACCCTGAAAAGGAGAAGAGGAACAGATGTGTAATCAAAAGTCTTCACCGTAAAGAATACAGAACTCTTCAACAGTAATGGAATAGGAGCATAAAAAATAAAGGGATATTCTCTCCACACACACACGCACAGGATTTTAAGGCAACAGAGGGGAAGGAAGACCTCTTGTGCTGAAGTTGCCTCCAGCACCGAGAAACAGTGGTCAGAGGGGTTATCTTCACCCTAAACCAGAAATGACAGCATTCTAGACATCCTTCTGAGATGTCACTAACTTCACTGTCTCTCACATCTGAATAATTAAATAATACAAATTTGGGAACTGATGAAAAGTCCACTTTAACTGGAACATTTGAAGGGAAAAAATACCAAATGTGAGGAACAGAAAAGTGTATGACACAAAGCACAGCATTTAGGCCCCCTTTTTCAAGGGAACGTGGGAGAAGTGGAAACGGAAGCTACATAGTCTGAGAGAAATTTAGTAAAAAATTCTATACTCTTAAAACTCCTTATTAAAAGCAAATTAGGGATAATTAAATTACTGCAAAATATTTATCTGTGTTTTAAAGCTACTGCAGTAAATAAAAAGGAATTATCAATAACTGCACCTATATATGCTTATTTATGTACTGAGGGAACAAGTATGAAAAAACTGAAGAAAATATTCTAACCTAAAACATGGCACCCCCCACATATCATCCCTCTGTATCCATTTGCAAATCTTTTTCTACCACAAACACACAGTGTGATACCACCCTGCAATACAGTATTGCCAGGTACAAGACAATACAAACAGCCCTTTAAAAATCATACTGAAACGCATCTAAGCTCCTGGACTACTAAAAGTAAATTCGTAATCTGACAATTTGGTATCCCAATACAATCCCAATATCCCAATAGGACAACTAACCACAAAATTACCAGGAAAACGGTATGGGCTATCTTGCAGAAGTCACATTCCCTGAAAGTATTATTTGGGAAAAGCAATAATGTAAAAGTTTACAGAATTGTGACCATGAGAAGTCTTCAGGCAGCACACACATCCTCTGAACATAAGTCTGTTAGAGGAGAATTCAGAGAATCCTACAGAAGGATGGCTGGGCATGATATGAAAGGACAAGAATTGTGACCATTTGATATAATTAACATTTTAAAAAAGAAAAGTACATGCCATTTAACATTCAACTTGCTTTGGCATACTGCAATAAAAATATTTACTATACTTCAGTTCTTAGACAAAAGGAGCTAAAATGGGAGGCAGGGACATTCTCCTAAGCTAGGTGTTTGAACTTTCAGAAATTACATCATTTCAGGATAAATCTAAAATAACTTATTCTTTTTGTACTTTTATCTACATCTGTTACCTCATCAGACTTGGAATTGCTGTCTTCCTCACTTTCATCCAGTCTCAAAATTAAGGAAAAGGTTCTTCTCTGCAACCAGCACAGCTTGCTTGTTACTGCCCTCTACAAGTACATTAACTGAGTTGGAGATAAGGCAACATTTGAGGGTAAAGTGTTTGAATTAAAATCCTTATCTATACTCATGGCATCATCTATGTAGATAACTTCTAATGAAGAATTTCCAAGGAATAACATATACTTATAAATAAGAACTCCTGCTGAAAAACATACACATAAGTTTTCATACCAAAATATGTCCTGACAACTGACTTGCTGCTTAAAATCTGAAAATGGAGTTTAAAGTAAGTTTATCTAAACTATGATGATTCTAATCAGCAATAAAAGAACATATCACTATGCATCTAGCATGGAATAGCCTTCACTGACTGCTATGACAACATTGTATATTATGTGATAAGTACAAAATAAACAAAGTTATAATCCACTTACACGGGTAGCCATAATACACTAAATAGTGATTTCTTTTAATTCTTTTCTCAATACTTATAAGGTGTGATTTCTAAATGCTGTTTCCTGACATTTTATAATAAATGTAAATTATCTTTCCCATAATGAACTCATATGAAATAAAGCCATTACTGTATAACTTTAAATATCAAAAATAGTATGTTGTAGAGATAATCAGTTTCTGTTTTGTCCCTTGTTTAGTAATCCAGGTACACTTAAAAGTCAGAAAAAAGAATTCCATGTACATCATCCATGTAACTGAGGCCACTTTCTCATCACCAGACAGACAGAAGGGCAACAGCAAAATAGTGATCTCTTAATATGAATCACTGAAGACAAAAGGAATGGCCATTAACTGTAGTGACATTCAATTTAGCTGGAAGATCTGCCATATTGGGTACAATAATTGTAAAATTGTATAAAAACCATTCCAACCCTTTTCAGTGTCCAAGATAGTTTAAAGATTACATGAAATTATCAGCAAAAGGAAAAATGTAAGATTTCACAAGTTCACACTTAAATATTTTCCCATTCTTTCCTTTATACTTTTCCTAGGGATCAGTGCTGGTTTGCACTAAATGCAGATGTGTCCCCCAAATTTAGAGCTGCACAAAACCCAATGGAAAGAGCAGAGGTGCACACCACACACGGCAACGGTTTTCGCCCTACATACACTGGCCTGTGTAATGTCCTCAGCTTCAAGCTTGAAACACTTTAAATACATGAATTAGAAAACTGTACTCTAACATTTACATTCTTATCAAGACAAGGGCTTCTCATATCCAAGTCTCTTCCACTGCTTACTATGGACTTACTGAGCGCAACAACTGCCCAGAGTAATTGACAGAAGTACTTTAATAGATTCGCTTCTGATCAATTGATGCTGCGTTTGGATCCTATACCAGCCTCAGTGCTAACTACATTAAAGCAACTATAGTACCCTTTCAAAATTAAAATCCTACCTCTTCTTTTCAAAGCTACACTCAGAACTATGAGAACAAGGTCTAGAAATACTGGTGCTTGGTTCTGTTTGATTACATTTGCCCTTTTCCACTCTTCTTCTACTTTGTAACACATGATCCTATTCAGATTAAGAAACGGGTTATTGTAGTTATTAAAAGAATTACAGGTTCTACAAAAATGTAATATTTAAGAGACTCTTGGAAGTAAATATACACAGAATGGGATGTATTAGCAATAGGAACACAAAATTAATACATTTAACAAAATTCTCTGTTTCCCTGAAGAAAACACTGAAATTGCTGGTTCCTACACAGTGCTTAGGTGTATCTTCCGGGTGAGGATAACACTAATATGCCATAAAAGATAAAAATTTGACTATCATCCAGCAAGACACAAAGAAGCACATGAATACTATTAACCATTCATGTATTGCACCAATGGAAGGCTAGGACACAGCTGAAGGCATACACACAACTTTCCCAGTCTCCAGCTAAGAAAATCAGACATTACAACAGCAGCAATTTTAAGCTCTCCTCCTCCTAAAAGCCTCATATTATCTAGATGCAACAGTGGCAGCCTTTACCAGTTATCTTAAACCCACTACTGAATAAAATTTTCAGGTAAAACTTTGTTACGGGCAAACAATGAAACAACATAATGGAATACTTTGATTTGATTATTACTACCTATTGAATTTCCCTTAAATAACTGCAAAAATTGTAGTAATGATTTGATTGTGAGACCTACAACATCTCTAAGTGTTCTTGAAAGGGCCCTTCCAATTCTACTGGATAAAGAATAGTAAGATAACAGTCTGTTAAAACTTCAGGTTTATTACTATTCTGCACTAATTGGGATCTAGGCTGCTTATGAAAATCAACCCAGATTTGCTTCCACAATATTGTTTATAAACATGTAAGGACTACAGTAACTCTCAAAAACCTCATTATACCACAATATTCATGCACATAATTTCTAAAACTCAGACAATACAAAACACCTAATGCCATTTATCTTCTGTATCACTAATAAACACCTGCGCTTCTTTTATATCCAACAAGGAAGGTTTTTAAAAATCATCATAATGGCAAAAGAAAAACCACAGTAATTTCTCACCTAAAGCTTTTCAAATGCACTGTAAAACCTAAGTGGTGCCTGAGTCATTTCAAGTCATCAGAAGTGCACTGCAAAAGTGTACTCAGCTCCTAAAGCAGTATATCAGGCAATTTTCAAAAACATACAACTGTTCCAACTTGCACTACTGAAAAAAAATATATTAAAAAAACCCAACATGTAACTCTAAATAACCTCACCAAAACTCCTTACAAAAATACAAACTATACTTAATCAATATGGCTAGTGAAGTACAAATACTACAAAAAACCCGAAACAATAAAAAAAACAACATGACTTAGTTTGTGAAATCAAACACACAAATGTTGGGGGAAAAACAAACAAATAAACCTAAGCAAGACCAAAGCAAAACCCTCACCCCCAAACAAACAGAACTCTTACTACCCTAAAACCGTAATTATACTCCTCACACATTCTGTGTGAAAAGAAGCAACCAGGGAGAAAATTACAAGATCAAATATGATTAAGTATCATATAACAAAACAGGATAACAAATATTTTATAAAGCTTTGTCACAGACAGGACATTTTCTCAACTTTGGAATGGTAGATTTTGCAGGCTTGGAAGGAGTGTTTCATAAAGCATATTTTTGTTTTTCATTTTGTTATCTTTAGGGATAAGGAGCTGCTACATAAATTGGCAGGAAAAGAGCATTCACATAGTGGAGAGGAAAGTTCCCTTCTTGCCGAGGTATGCCGGTGTTCACGCATGGCTTGTTGGCATGACACACAGCCCAGCTCCTACCTTCACCCTTCCCAGAGGACTGACGCTTCGCTCAGGTGCGGTGACAAACCACTACCACTCACAAAGCTTCTCTGTCCAATAGGACAAATTCCATTAACTTGGAACTTTTTCCCATCCAAAAGATTTATCTATTTACGCCAAATTACCGTAGTGTAGTTAATCTGGTGTCTGTTTATCATTACAATTTTCCGGGTAGGCACTCTCGTCTCGTTTAAACTCCTCCCAAAGTAACCATAAGTTAGAATTATTATTGAAATAGGCTTCAATTCATGCATTAGCTTAATGCTGCTGTGTGCCAGAACACATTCTGTATCTTCACCACAAAAAGCATGCTTCTTTTCCGTTGGAATAAAAACCCCCTCTAGTCCTTTAGATATAAAATCTTAGCAGAGAAGGGCAACACAGCCAAGGTTTTATGTCAATATAACAAATCGAACTTGGCAATACAGTTTTACCTTTAGAAGTTACACTGATGGAAAGATTGTTGCATCAACCACTCTGATTTCACAGCCAGTATCCGTAATTAGAGTTTTCAGTACAAAACCAAACATGACAGCAATTAAATCATACTCATATAATAATCCTAGCCTTCATGCCCTTGATCCGTCAAGCCTGAAACAAATTATGTCGTCACAAATATCTAACACAAATATCTTCACAAATGTCTAACAAAACATTAACTGGAGCAAAAGAAACCTGTCTAATTCTAATTCCATTTCCAAAGTTCAGCAGTGTTTTTTTTTTCTTTAATATATGTTCATAGCAGCAGTAATCTCATAAAAATTATCGACAGAATGAGCTATTATTTAAAGCTTGGCCACTGAAAATGGAATATTTATCTGAATACAGATAGATTAGGGAAACAGAGAAAGGTGCTCAGAAAAATAATCCCTGCCTAAAATATGGCTTAGCTTGTGTCTATGCATCTCCAGTCTCTACTGCCTCCTTGAGAGGAAAAGAGATCTTGTCAGCAGCGAAATCAACAGCATTTACACTTTTCTACTCACAATGTAATCTGAACTGGTTGTATTTCAATGACTGTGCAATGCATCCCATGGCCATTCAATCAAGTCAGCCAAACACAGGTGGCTGAAAGCATAAGGGGTAGTAATCTTTACATTCAAGGCCAAATGTTTTCCCCTCTGAGGCAAGAAACCCTGAGTTTTAATATTATTGTCTAATTTTAAAGGAATTTAAAGGTACTGTATTTATTCAAATACGGGATATTGCTTAAGTTTCTTCATAGGAACGTAGTCTACATTACACCAGTCTGTCAACAAAAATACATTTAACTTTTGCCAATGCACTTGTTATCTTTTGTGAAGAATCTGAGTTTATTAAACTACAGCCCAGTCGGCCACACTACGCAAGGTGAAAATTATCTAAACTTAGTGTAGAAGACACTTGGGTCAGCAGCATTTCTGCACCTCTGTGAAGCACCACAGGAATACCAAGGTACTTCTTCAGGGCTGACATATTTATAACTAAGAAGTTTGTTTTTCTAAGCTAAGAAGCCTCATCAGCAGAAGCAGTATCTACAGGGCATTCCAGAAACCAGAAGAGAGTGCAGTGGAAAGACATTTCAGTAAGGCTGGGAAGCCTACCCAGACTACCAGATCAAATACCCCTGGCTATACATGAAAGGGAGAAAATGCACCAGAAGTAACATCAGAAAAGGGTTCAGAGGGAAGATGCTCATTTCACTGCCACAGAGTACGTGTCTCATTTTGTTCAAATGAAAGGGAAGAACAAACCGACTTAAGGTGACAAAACACAATTAATAGGAAAACAAAAAGAGATTTGAGTAATTGTGTCATTTTTTCCTATGGTTTATGAAGCAAAATAGCAAGGTAGAAGATCCCAAGTGGCATCTGCTCCTAAAAGGTACTAAAAGGCAAGTCCAAAATCAGTTTCTCCTTGTCAGACAAGAACTACCCAAGAGATGTGATGAAAACTCAGCTGCCAGTACCCCCTGCTCTCCATATTCTGCACAGGTGATCCCACCCACTGCTGCACACATGTCCTGGTGCTTGTGAGCATGCAGTTCTGAAGGCGAAAGCAAGTGAATTCAGCTCATTTAGAGATTTGAAAAACAAAATTTCACATTCTGTAAAGTAGTACTGAGCTTTGCCCTTCTCTAGCTTCCTACAACCTATGAAGCCTCTGCATTTGACCCCTCAATCCATCAGGACTGTCTAGTTGCATGTGGTGATGTTCACACACCCAGGTCCAGTCTGACTCTGGCACACACCTGCCTACGCAGCTCTCCCTCACAAGGTCTTTGGAAAGGAGATGATATCACAGGACTGTGTTAAAAGCTGGCTGTCCAAGAAGGTGAAAGGAAACAGTTTAAAATATAATTGTACAAAATCTAACAAATAATTATAAAAAGGGAGAAGATCCTAATACTTTATGACTATTGCTACATGTTTAGCAGCATGGTAAGGAAAAAAAAACTTGGTTAAAAGAACTCATATAATGCAGCAGTCTACTGCAGCTCATCTTCAGCAATTCCACATGTACCTTCAACAAGCTGTACAAATGTTTTCAGCACTTCTGAAACAAGCCCTTCCAGTTACCGCACACAGAAGTGTGGGAAGGTCACTAGCTGTTCTCATTGGTTTGAACGTCATAAGTGCACTTGTTTGAGTTGGCATTGAGGATTGCCACCTACAGAGCTCTGTTACAGTTATTGTGACTGTAAATCCTGACACCATTAAATAATGACTGCTAAATAACAACTGTATTAGACCAAATATACAAAATATACAAACATACAAAACTGAATGTACGTTATTGTTTAAAGGTTTTGCAATATATTTTCCATTAGTTACAGCACTGATTAAAAACATTATTTATCCTCTTAAATGTTAAACGGGATTTTACAAAAAAAAAAAAAACAAAAACAACCACACCACAATCAATCTTTTCAATTTATTTTCTGATATTTCATATTTCAACCATTTCCTGAAAACTTTTAGTTACTCTTAGATCCTACCTGAGAGATTCTGCCATCCGCCTTAAATCTTCATTTTGCTGCTTTAAACGTTCAAGTTTAGCAAGTATCTTGGATAATTCCCGACTAGAGTGATCTGGGTGCTCGCTGTCTCGTACCAGGTGTCCACCAATATAAAAGAGTAAAGTTCCCCAAGCAAAGAGGATGAGCATAATCCAACGCCAGGAACCAGTCCATGGCCGCATTTTCAGAAGCTCAATTCACCCAGAACTGCTTCTGCTTACAAAATCACAAACATTTTAAGCCCTTAGCCTGTACAAAAGTGGACAATTTCAGATCCTCTGCTTCACCACATTGTACCGAAGAAAAATTATTCTCAGTGTTTAGCTTACTGCAGCTTTTTGCAGAAGATCCTTATGGGGCTGTACATAGCATTAATATTGCATCATTCTTCATTTATATTCTGTGAAAAGAAAAAGAATATCTGAAATTATAATTCTGATCTATAAAAACATCTTGGATTGCAATTAAGCCAAATGTATTGCCATTAACATTCACGAATATGACAGACAATGTTACTATTTTCCATCAAGGAGAAAAAGAAAAAAAAAGCATTTAATTATCCACAAAAGTATATGCTGAGTTAAAGAATAAAACACATAAAGAATACACTATTAAGTCTGGGTTTGAAATGGCCAGAAGAAATGTTACTTTTATAAGAAAGATATTTACCTATTCATGTGTCATTTCACACATTAAAATAGTTCAAAAATAATTGTGGTAAACTTAATAGTCACCTTCAGTATTGACAAAGAGCTTTTATTCAATTACAAATTCTTCATTTTTTTCACTTTTACAAACTTGCTTCTCCATTTTTATTATGACTCCCGCGCTGTAACAGAAGAGCTGCAGCCATTCTAACAATATATTCTACTATTTGCTAGTAGATTGGCTTAGAGTAGCAGCTGCAATACCCATTAAGCACTGAACACTTAAGAGGTAGCAAAGGAGATGTCAAGTAGAACCCACGTGGCACTGCTGTATTCCCACTTTTGAAAATAAGGCATGACTTCAGAAATCTACTTTTTGGAAGCATTTTTCTTCTGCTTTAAAACTATCAAACCCATTTTGACAGGTGTTATTATTAAAACTCTAGAAATGCAAAAAACACTCTCAAGGCAATACCTTCTCTCACCTAAAAACACTGCACCATTTAAAACCATGTAAAATCACCTCATTTTCTACTTGGCAAAACCTCATTCAATGAGTATAAGAATCTCCTCATTCTATCTAGAGACCATTTTAAGATTTAACTGATCAGTACGCTTATTAAGTGTTTCTCACCTCTTTTCCTCTTTCACTGCAGTGCAACATTTCACCTCAATTTTCAAAATAACCTATATTTCCAATTCTCAAATCTGTAAACCTACTGCATTTCCTCTGAGATGCTATCCGGCTTCTACCAAATTATTATTCTCTGATTAATCCTTCTTTTACCTTAACTTATTCTTCATTTCGTTTCATTTAGGTTTTTCATGCTGCTCCAAGTGAATTCAAGTTCACAGAAAAGATCTTCCAACTTGCAATAACTCCCAAACTCACCCAGTCATGAAGATATGCCTGGAGCATGTACTTCCAGATATAAAGATTCTAACATAGGATTAAAAATACTGAAAAAATCTGTAGTTACCTTGCAGAAGGGTGGTTGGTTGTATGTTTTTGAAAGAGGCAGAAAAATACCACCTAATGACTAGAAGATGGTACACAGATAAACTGTTTGAAAACTGAATATACTAATGACATGGAAAAACATTTGTAGTACCTGTCTCAGACTTTTCCATCTAATGTGTCTGTGACAAGGTGAGTTAAGCAGATGAGTTTTCTTTGAAAGTAATGTCAGAGTGCCACGCTCAGAGTGTGTCCCTTTCTGCAGACCCCTAGTAAAGCTTTATACAGCTTTTGCTGTAGCCAGGCAAAAGCGTGTGGCTGCCTTCAAGAAGACGGTTTCTTCAATGATCTTTACAGATCACAGCACAAGTGAAGAGAACCCACATCACATGGAAACAGAATAGGCCATGCCCAGCCCATGGAGGACTGCTGCTAGAAGCAAAGCAAGCAAGGTTACTTGAAGGAATGATTAATATAAAACCCTGATGGAATGACATTTAAGATTTAAGTGGGAAAGTGTATTCTTACATCTAGAAAGTGGCTGTCTGTGGCTGCAACATGCTAAGTGAAATCACAAAGTCTGTAAAGGCAGAGGAAAGAAAAAATAATAGAAGACTACAAATACTCCTCTACTGATTGGGTAAATATTATGCTGGGAACTGTGACAAGAATAAACAGAAGCTACAGACATCACAGAAGTACCACTTAAGATAAAAGTTACTATGAAACACTCTTGACTTAATCATAAGCAGTTTGCAGAACTTGGATCAAAAAGTTTCTGCTGGAGGACCACTTTGTAGCTCTCTGCATATTATACTCGGATATCATCTCCCTCCAGGAACAGCAAAGTAAAAAAAAAAAAAAAAACAAACAAAAAACCAAACAAAAATCACTACAGCTGAGATTAATTTCAAGAAGAGGAACTATTTTAAAAGAGAGGTGGATTCTGTGCCACCTGGAAAAATATCATGGTCTTAATGAAAATATCAGGTACAGGTAACTATTAACAAAGAAAGCATCCTTTTAAAAGGTTCTAGACATGAGCAAATGATTAGCTAGATAAGGCTCTAAATTCTCATACACTATAGACATCAAAAATAATGCTAAACCCTTTAGCCAAAGCAGGTATCTTGCTAGGTCAACAGATGACAAGAGTATATAGGATCTGTGTAGAGTACTTCGGGAGGAAATTACTTTGTTTTTTTCAGTCTGTTTTTCATAACATAGGAGCTTAAATAGACTAAAAAATCAGGTACCTTCTTTACAAGAGGAAGCATTAGCCATCTCAAACAACAGTGCTAGTAGAACAGGCTATCAAACAAGCCCACAAAATTAATATAACAAGTTATCAGGAGCAGATGGTTATCTTCCAACAGCTTGGAAGAAGTTAAAGAATGCAACAGTTTAATTATTAACATTAGTATGTAACCTCTCACTTAGAATCACCTTTTATCAAAGGAATGGAAATTGAAAACAGCAAACTGAATCCTCTGTAACGGCTACAGCAGGGATCCCTGCAACTGCAGGCTGGAAAAAGGAAATATTCATGTCAGGCAAACTGGCAGAAATTATAATAAGATGAGATGAAACTGCAGATATAAGGATTAATATAATCAAAGTAAAAAAGTACTAACATGGCTTTTGGAAAGAGATATTGTGCCTCATGCGTTTATTAAAGTTCTTTTGAAGATGTAAACAAACACACAGACAAGAGAGAACCAGTTCTAATTGTTACACAGTTGATTTTGAGTTCACATGGATTCCCAAATGGCGTTCAACAAGGTCCTCAAAGCATTTCAAAGAAACTAGCTGCATGGAAGAAGAAAGTTCATAGTGTGAGTCACCACTCCATGAAAAGAGAAGAAACTCCTAGTAAGATTAGGCAATCAGTTGAAGTGGAAAGAACGATCAGGGGCCTCACTGGGACTCATGGTAGACTTCATACAGTTTAATACATTCATAAGTGATTCACAAAACCAGGTGAGAAGTGAGATAGCAAAGTCTGCAAACACAGTATAAAAGCTGAAAGCAATGAGCTGAAGGACATCAAGGCACTATCTAATAAAGAAATACAATGTAAGGTGAAAAATCAGTTTGCATCAGTGTGTAGAGCTGTGTATAGATGACCTTTGAATAATTATCCATCAGGAATGAATGTCAGCTGTGATGGTTAATTCTATAAAATATCAGATTACTATTAAGGAAAAAGCAAAAACAAGTCCTCAAAGGCTTAAAGGAAAAAAAAAAAATAAAAAAATAAAGGCAATAAAACTTTCTTACACCACCACCAACAAAAAACCACAAACACTATCCCAAGAATCCCCAAAACAGATCCCAACAGAAATTATTACCATTGTGTCACTGCATAAAAACACTGCATCAGGACTTTGATTTACTTGGTATCATTCTGATTCAAACAACTCAAAAAGATACGGTAGAAACAGAAACAATACAGAAAAAGGTTACAAAAATCAGCAGAGAGAAAAGGGGCTTGAGTAATTGAGTGGCTAAACAGGTTAGGGGAAAGGACTACTCAGGAATTATCATGGCAAATCTATAAAAGTCATGGATGGTGTAAGACGAGAGCCACAGTTTAACTGTTGCTACTTCTACTACATGGGGATAAAAAGTAAAACTTTCTGGTTTGAATAGATTAAAAACAAAAGATGGCATTTCTCAAACTGTGCAATTCCAGCATGAAACCCATTTTAATCAAACACTGTAGGTGGTGAAACTTCACATTTCAAAGGCCATTAGACCATTTCAAGGGAGATTAAAATTCATCAAAGGCTACCCATGAAGATACCACCCAATACTCTCAGAAGGCCAAGTCACATATACAAGGGGAGCATCGCCACAGTATCCTGGTTCTTGTAGACATCCACTACACACCAGCCTTGGAGATTCATCAGGCCAGAGAAGCCTTTGATTTGATATGGTATGAATACTTTTACAGCAAAATTTAACGTGTGAAATAAACAATATCTTAAATGTTAGTAAAGGTTTTATGTTCAACACAAAAGACCACATTTCAAAAAGGGTAACTATCCCGCATTTACTTTAGAAAAGCAAATTTTAGAAGTTGCTATTTATAAAAAAATAACTTCTTGAGTGTTTGGT
Organism: Chloroceryle amazona; assembly: GCA_027560015.1. Lineage (NCBI taxonomy): Eukaryota > Metazoa > Chordata > Aves > Coraciiformes > Cerylidae > Chloroceryle > Chloroceryle amazona. Next base: position 90,582 of record JANHFX010009518.1, read on the forward strand.
TTAAAAGGCTAAATAGAAACTCAGACAGGAGAAATACCAGACAGGCATTTTCAAAAAGAAAATGGAATGACAGCTTTGTCAAGTACTTGTCTGTGGTTCCGAGGATCAGATTGATCAAGTACTTCTGGCTCTCAAGAGCTCACAAAATTTTCAAGTGTATATGGGGGAAAATAAATAATCCATTTACATCCCTGTACATCTCAAATAATTAATGGTGTACAGTAATTATTTTCAAGTACATTGTTCTTGTATAAAAGCATTGTGAAAGTGTTACAAGTGATTTTAGAATACCAGAACTTTAGATTTAAATTTTTCTAACCGCAAACCAGTTTTTACTACCTGAAAATAAGTAAAATTATGTATAAAACAACTAAAGGACTTAATATTTTAAGTATCACAGAGTTCTGAAACAGCTCTTAAACAGTTTACATAATATGCTAAAGATAGCATGTTTTGTCTGACTACTGTGATGTTTTACCTGATTCCTATGAATCTCTGATGATGTCATTGTTCCTTCTATAAGTTAGGTCACAGTATAGTTAAAAATAAAATAAAGATGCCAAACTATCTGAATAAATAGGAAGAACATTCTAAACTAACATTAAACAGTCAGTCTGTACCTCAAATGAGATGCATCTAATTAGACATGAGTTCTACTTACTAGTAACTATCAGCTTTGTACTCTTAATGTGCCTTTTATATTTTTTCTTCCATTTCATACTGTTCTGGGAAGGCAAAATGTCCAAGTATGTCAAAGCCCATACAAGACCTTTAAATAAATTAAATTATAGCAAATAAAACAACAGATTATGTGAAGAATTATCACATTTTCGAAGCTGTTCAAGTTCTACGGCTTGCATTGGGTTTCTGAAGGCCTTCCCATGCAGATGTGTACCACAGATAAGTGCCCGACAGAAAGTCATGATGTAATGTCGATATTTATCCTCTTCTAATTTAAACAGCTGCTTCTGAGTGTTTGTATTGTAAACTAATCCTAGGACTACCAAGACTGAAAGCTAGTGAAAATTCAGTCGCAGCCCACAAACCCAGTAATTCAAACCTGAGATGAATCATAACATACATGGTCATTAACAGTGTCTGATACTGAATATCCAGGTAAGACTCTACCAAACTTAACAGGTGTGGGAAAGCAGTGGTAATAAATACATTTTATTTATCAGGTAACAGGAAAGTATCTTAATAATTTAATAATAACACTAATCATTGTTATTATATAGTGAAGATCCTTTATCTAAGAGTGTTATGTACATTTCTTTTGCCAGAGAAAGCCGTGCATTTTAATTTACTGCTTATCCCCTGAGATTTACCATGATTTCTTGACTTAGATTTGATTGGCTTTACCCATACCCTTGCATTTTCCAGTGGATAAGCATGTCAAAACATAGTATACTGACAACTAGCTAATTTGCATTTTCTTCTCTGCAACTTTAGATTACAGCTTGTGACCTTTCTAAGAATGGTTGACTACATTCTTATAAAATCACCTTCTAAAATAATGTAGTAAGAAAGATATCACTTGTATCTCTCTGAAAGGGCTCACCCTGGGTGTTTGGGGTGAAAAAGAACATATTCCTCTATTCTACCCAGCAGCTCTTGGAATTTCCCTACCAACAATCTTTCAGTCTAAGTTTCTTTTAAAATTTCCTCACTACACCAATTAAGAAGGTTTCAAGCTCATCTCTCAGGGACATCATCTCCTGTTCATAAGAACCCAGCTGCCATCCAGAAGCCCCAGTCACAGCACTGATAGAGGTGCCAGGTGTGGATGCAAAGTGGCAGCTCAGCAGAAGCAGCAGCACACAGCACTACACAGGCAAAAGACGCTTTAACGCCAGTAAAAGCACAGAGCTGGAGATGCCACAATGAAACTGGTCACCTTCTAACATTCTAGGACGCAGATTTGTAAAAGACACAGCTTTTAGCTGTTGTGAAATAAAGCTGTTTGGACTTACATTAATGGTGGAGATTCTTCAACATATGACTACAATTGTACAATGTATATTATTTTTCACATAAATAGCAGTAAATTTTTAAACATCCTAACTTCGTAACACTTCAGCAGCTTAGCCTCACCATGACAGCAGGAAACAAACACAGCTGCATCATGGGCTGGGAGGCTGACAAGTAATTCTACCAGCACAGCAGACAGTGAAATTGATAATTGTTTAAAAGAAAAAATAAGGTCCTTTTTAGTTTCACATTCAAACAAAACTGTTTCACATTCTATAAGAACATCTTCGTTTTGATTTGCCCTTATATTTTAATACTGAAAAAGAACCTAATTCTTCACCTTTAAATATCACATTTTTTACTTTTAACTAATTATGGATTTTCCACAAAGAGGAGTTACTTAATCAGAATATTATTAACTACCATCTTACTTTGTACCTAGATTAGATACAATGTGATCTAGTAATCAAAGAATTAAATCAAACAATATTTTAGGCTCTGTATTAATTTAGCTACTCATACAAGCCAGGCTCACCAGTCCCCAGTTTCCCTTGTTAATATTTGCCAGCCCCAAAATTATGTTTGAAGCTGAATTCATTAATATTTACAGATACTATCAAATTTGTAGCTGAAAGATTTTATAAATTTTGAATGCAAGATATAAATCTGCATCATCAATTGAAGTAATTCAGCCATTTAGCAGTTTTGTCTAATACTTGTTTCCCCATCTCTAAACATTACTCTCCATTTCAAAATACCAGTCAAAACTTAGAAATTGGGAAAAAAATTCAAGGATGGAATATTTAATTAACCCCAGTTTTTATAAAATGAATAGAAGAGTGTTCATTAATATTTTTTTCACATATGTTATGGTTTATAAAAAGTACAAATATGTTAAGAAAACCTTGCAAAGAAAATTAGTTTTCTTTTCATAAATATATTAAAAGTCCCTAGAATAATCACTTCATACAACTGCAGAAATCGCAGTAATGGAGATAATGGAGAAAACAAAATGCAAATACATTGAACAGCCATTTAAAAGAACTCCATAGCAGAAGAATAAAAGTCACAAATTTCAAGAAAATTCATGATATTCTGCAAAAACAAACATATGCTCCCTTTATAACTTCTTTACCTAAAATCATAATCCAGCTCTCATAATAAAATTCTTCCTTTTTCATATTTACTGTCAACAAGACACACACTGTTCCAAGCCCTGCCTCTTGTCAATTGCATCTCCACACTTTTCAGAAGCACTCTCCATTCTTCTGAGAGACACCGTGAGGAGGCAGGAAGCCTTCTGCTTTTTTCTTCACAATCATCCTAATGCTGCTGAAAGGTGAGTGGGTCAGGTAGCGCCTCTGTCCCAGAGAAAGAGAGACAACTTGCATTCCCTGGAGATATCCTGACTGCTCATGTCCAGGAGGTTCAAGAAGTTGTACAGGTGACAGTCAAGAGCATAGACAGGAGCTTGCAGCCTTAGCAAAAAACTGCATTAAGGAACGTGGAGTAGGCTACATGACCTCACACACAACTAGGAACACTTCCAGCAGATCAGAGCGCTCTGCAGAGGTCACAGCTTAAAGTTACTCAATTAACTTTAACCAAGTCTAAGTTAAAAACATGTTAAAAAAAAAAAAACAAAACAAAACAACAAAACAAACAAAAAAAATAATAAAAACCAAACCAAACAAACAATAAACAAACAAAAAACAACAACAACAACAAAAAAACCAACCCACAGTTTTCTTCTGTCTTCCCTATTACACTGAGTTTGCAATACTTAAAATGTTAGCTGTTCTGTTTTCTAATGAAACCTGGCACTTCTAAAATTAAAAAATGTTTGGTCCCCTTAGAAGAGGTAATTATAAGGAGAAAGATGAGGCAGAACCACAACAAAATCATGGCCAACTCAGGGTCCCGTGCCCCTGTAGTTATTAAAGTTATCTCCATAGAAAGCAAAACAAAACAAACTCCAAAAAATCAATGGAGAACAAAGTTAAGTACTACTCCCAATCCTACTTCAACTATAGAGCTTCTGGTCAGGAAAAAAAACAGAACAAAACAAACAAACAAAAATTACAAAAACAACACAAAAACAAGCCAGCCCACAATAATTTAAGTAATTGTCCTATATCAGCTCAAACCTTCCCCAAATGATGGTGTCGTTAAGCCAGCAGTATGCACCGGCCTTGAAACAGTTCAACAGCACTCAAGAACTAATCAGAAGTAAGACTTTCTTAAACTAGATAAAATATATCAACAGTGAAAACAAATACTGGTTGAAAATATTAAGCACACCTTTGTTTTAGATACAGAAATACAAGTGCTTATAATTTCTGTAACATATTACATGTCAAAACTTGAAAACGGGTACAATAATTTATAATTCTGTTTACATTTGATGTAATTTTAAACAAAAGAAGGAATTTTCACCTTGAAATGAAATTACTGGCTTACTTGTCAAGTATATGCAAAATTCTCTGTCAAACACTTCAATAAAAAGTAACTGCTGATTTTTCTTTTAAAAAGATAAAGGAGTTGATTGCAGAAACAATACTCTCCCCTCCATGGAAATTATACATATGGACTCATTTTAATAAGCATGGATAAAGCAATCTTCAGTTTTACAGCCTCTTTTTAAATATTAAGATAATACATTAATCAGAAACACAGCAAAGTAAGATGTTACCTTTTGTCTTATCAGAACTAATCAAATGTCTTTGTAAGATAAAAATTATCTTAGCAAATGAAAAGGACAATTATATAAGAATAAATGTTTATTTATTCTTTTTTATCTCCTGCATTGCCTCCATACAATCCTAATCTAATATAGCCACAAGCAAGAATGAATAATAAAAATGCAAATATCAAGTTCAATATCAAGTATGATCTTCCTCAGACTAGTAAATTAATAATGTACTGATAGCCCTTGAAGAAACCTCATTCCAAAAGAAAATAGGAGGAGTGAGAACCTATGGAAGCAATATAGTAAAGGAGCAGACTAAGGAAGTTAGCAACCAGGACATAACTTACATTAAAAAAATAAAAATAAAAATTCTGACATTGAATTGCTTCTTATGCTTCCAAACAAAGACATAATATAATCTGCAGATTAGGAGTTTAACCTACATCAATTCAGCTTTTGAGGAAGGGGGAGTTCCCAAACGTGTGTGCATCAGCTAAAGGAGCCAGCCATTGGATTTAGTGAGGTAATGGATTCTCAGTCATTCATGCCCTTTAGACTGAAGCACCAAAAATGCACAAAAAATATACATTAGTTCAACTGAGAGACTGAAAAGAATTGGGTTTTCTGCCCTGCATGAGGTCAGAGCTGATGAACAGAAACACCATCCCTTTCTTAACAGAACTTAGAACTCAGCATGTCCATAACAGAGCAGATCCTAATATTCCTTTTTCTGTAAAATACCTCTGGAGGTCAGTAAACCTCTGGAATAGAAAAGTCCAATCTCCTCAGCCCATGAAGCTGCACAACAAAATGTTAACATGGTCAACAGCCACATAGAACAGCACATACCCTGAAAAGATAAAAGTGCTCAGAAGGTTCTACCACTGCTGCTCACACAATAGGATTCTGAAATGGGAGCTGCCTTTAAATTGCATCTAAACTTCAGATTTGCCATCACCTCTAGAGGAATGGACCAGAGGCACTCCAGCATGACCTAGTTAAAATGTATTCAAACGTTCTTACTGACCTGGATAATCCAGATTAGCTAGCCACTTTTGATTCATTTTCTCCAAAAGCCACAAAAAGCCTGATTTTAAAAATAATAAGATAATACTTTCCGAATTTTATCAAACATTTCTCTTTAAACCAATCTGAACTTCTCATTAGAAGCTTAAAGAAGAAAACAGCTTTTTTTTTTTTGACATCACTTAGAATACACAACAGTAAGGGAACACCCTTCATACTGCATGTAGCTCCACAGCCAAGAAATTAACAAAGGAATGAGATGTTCCCCCTAAAATGTTACTCTACTACACAGTTTTGCATTAGAATCTAAATTTATCAGAATTAAACATACAAATGCTTTGTTTCTGTTTCAGTGGTTTTCTGGGACAAAAGTACATCTGTCTCTTCTGCTCAGGGGAAGCGTAGCTTCGTATTAGAAGCATTATCTAGATACCCTGGGGAAGTAACAGAGGGGGACAAAAAAGTTGGACAACTTTTAGTTAATATTTCATCCTTCCATTCTTGTTGATGCTGACACTCTCCACTACATCATCTTCTCCACCAGGTTTCCCATGTTATTCCTCAATGGGTGCAAATATCAGAAGCAAGATCTGAGGCTGGCATCAAAACAATATGCAAAAGCTAACAACCAAGAAACATCACATCAAGCTGTTCACAACTCACCTAGATGTTTCTAAACCAAGATGAGAAACAGGCAGCTGAGAGAGCTGCTGAGCTGCTAACGGTTATGCAAAAATGCACAACACTTGGTAGCCACAGGGAAACCGGAGTGCTTTTTGTAACCATGAGGTTCTGTAAACTCAAAGCATAGTCATGGCTACATACGGTATTCAGAAGCTGGAAGAGACATAGAGTTGAGCTAAGAGCCTTTCCTGTTACAAATGGGGGACCTTGAGAGGGGGTGATTTGACAACCCAGTAACAGAAACACCAGAATTAAATTCCAAGTGGGCCACATGAGGGAAAGAACATCTCAAGTGATCTTCATCTAAATCATCAGACTTGTTTTGTGCTGCCATTTTCTAATACAAATTGAACAGTGTTTTCTTCAGTGCTTTTATTAGAACTAGACAAATTTTACTGAAGACCATAAATAATAAATCTATCGATATGGTAAAATAGTATTTGTCTTAAGCTTAATTCCCCTGTGCCACAATATATATAGCTTAACCTGTAAAAATTCCTCTTGGCACACCATGGGTTTTTTTTCAAATACTATTCTATTTTCATAGAAAAAACTTTTATTTTAGGACACAGAACTTTATACACTACAAAATACAATACAGAGATTCTAATTTATGTCCATGAGCACATTGGTTCATGCTGCCTAATCGACACTGGTTTACAGCTTCCATAGAGCTCCATGTCCTGCATCTGATCCTCACCATCACCACAGCTCTGGTGCACTGCTAAATTCTATCATTTCATTTAAATGTGAAGGAACTGAAAAAACCCAAAGTACTTTTGTACAGAGTAAGGTTATGAGTAAAACAGGGCTGTGAAAGTTGCAAGTCAAAACCCCACATGAAGCTGCCGATGGCTTTTCCTCTCAAAAGTGGTGTGACATATTACTAAGGGGAAATGACAGATGTTTTCAAGAATCACTGAGTTTAATGCACCTTTGAAGGTACCAGCTTTTCATTTAACTCCTTTTATGTCACATATTGATGTTACACTGTTAATCAGAATTGCCATTTTTATTTAGAACATAACTATCACTAATTCATAAATTTTCTGACAAAACATGGTGTTAGAAGCCATCAGCCTTAACTAGTGAGCTATTTTCTTTAACACGCAAGATGGGGGTTTTGTGTGTTTGTATAGATATAACTATTAGCAGAAACAAAAGAAAGTTTTAACTTTTTAAACAGAATATTTTGTTTTATAAACTAAACATTCTAGAAATAGGACCAAGTAATTTGTCATATAAAGCCTTTAATTATTGAAACAATATGAATACTGTGTAGTAAAAAAGGACTTAAAGCTAAATTTGCATATTTTATCACACATAATTCTAGTGAAAACCCATTCAAGTATTTCAGACTGGAAATGCAAGTTTGAAATAGCCTTTTTGAAAAGATCAAGCACTAGGAAAAAACCCTACAATTATGTGTTTTTCTTACCATTTCCTAGGCAAGCTTACAATACTATCCACAAAGCAAGCCATTAAATTTATAAAATCATTGCTTACATAGACTTGTTATTTGGCAGAAAAGCAGTACTTTGTGGTGAACACTTTGTAAGGATGCGGCTATACCATGACCAGTCTCCCCAGTACTTAGCAGTCCTCCAGTAGCATCTGCAAATTCCTTCAGCTTGCAGGTTAGGCTGTTCCCATCTACTCTCTTTAATACCAGATATTATCTTCTTGTTCCTACTTTCAGTGTAAGTGGAGGTTTAGCTTTTCTCTTCAACTTACTTTATTTCTGAGGAGTTAATCCTAAATTTAGCAATTGTATCAAGAAAAACTAAAGGAAGACAGTTATTCCCGGCGCTTGCATTTGACAGAGCTCTCCATGGTTCTGAGTAGTAGAACTTGCTCAGGTTTCCCGTGGGAGCTGCCTGCTCCGGAAATTTTTATGCTAAACATTCTGGACACAGATAATAAATCTAGGGCCAGTCTGAGAGATTCCTGTTTCAGCAAAGTGAGCCCCAGAAGAAAACACTCTCCAAAGGTAAAGGGGAACCTGGATGGCGTTAAGAGCTCAGTTGCACAGAAAAGAAGGAAGGAGGATAACAGACCTACATCTACTCATTAAGGTATTCACAAAATCAAAAAGCAACGATGAATCAAGAAAACAGCAAAATCACTCTACTACACTATTTGAAAACTACATACTTACAATAAAAACAAACGGTAGCAGAAGCTAAAGAGAGGACAGGAGCTTCTCCCTAATGCCCCAAACACTATACACGTGATTATCTACCTTGAGGTGCTCAGAAGTGTATTACTGGTTATTGAAATTGGTTTTGCTAAAATCAGAAGATTTTTAGATGAAGAAGTACACTGAACAGACTTTTAAAGACCTTGAGCAACTCCATCTGCAGGCTCATGAGGCAATGAGACAATGAAGATTTTGACATAAAAATGGTACTATAAATCTGACAGAAGATACCAACATCATTCTTACATGGAGATTAACTTTTTGATGATAGGGATAGTAGTAATCAAAAAGCTTTTGTGCAAGAGGTACACTCACCCTGTGTATCTTTCAGAAAATGTGTCACAATTGTGTGATAACATCTCTTCTTTTTAAATTCAGAACAAAATTAAAAGGTGCTAAATTCCTTCATTGGACTATAACACCTAGGTTAAATGAGAATGTTGTTACCTTAGAAGCAGTACTTCTAATCACTTCTTTCATTGCTACCTTACCTTCCACTACCACAGTATCTGCTTGGCACAAGCATGTGTGATTGGTGGAAGGCTTCAGCACTTTAAAACAGTGACAGAACTGGTGGCAAAATATTCTACCTCACACTGTGATCATCAGTCTTCAGAAGTATAAGTGACAATGGACATTGTTGTCCATGTATCAGCAGGTAAAAACTGATGTAAGCTTTCTTAAATAAACAGCCCTCAAAAGAAGCTAACTGACTAGGATGTCCACGTGATTTTTTTTAAATCTATTTACTAAACACATTTCAAATCACTATTAAAGACAGCAACGCTGAGGGAAAGAGAGAGAAATGTAACCAGGTATGCATGAAAAAATTCATGCAGTATCATGACATTCTACTACTGTCACAGTCCAGAGTATTTTTATTTGTGAATGATTTTCAGAAACTGGTTTTCAAATACCAGATACTTGGCTGATTCTTTTTGTTTTCCTTTGGAAGAACAAGTTTGGTGGGCATATAATTTATGATTGCAGATTGTCACTGGTGATGTCACAGTAATATATATAATATTAAAAGACAGATCTTTATTTGCCATATACAAGAAACTTTTACTTTTATAAAGAATCATTTATAAATGGTCTAAATATTTATTAATAGATTTAATAAGATTTCTCCAGGAAAACCTCTTTATGCAGCAACGGATGGAAGAAGAATTCAAACACTTTTATCTCACT